>NMRB01000965.1:100725-126463 GCA_002633025.1 Notospermus geniculatus | reverse complement strand
CACTTTTTGTGTTTTTGGTTTCCGCCACCTGGTGGCCAAACAGAGAGTCGAATGGGACCGAAACTTGGTGTCGTGGGTCATCTGACCTAGGGGTATATATGTACCAAGTTTCAGATCAATAGCTCCAGCGGTTACGAAACGTGCCCTGCTAACGGACAACGACGGACGACGGACGCTGCACCATCGTAATAGCTCACCCCAGTGAGCTAAAAATGAAAATTAATAAATGAGCCAACATACGTCAACATGGTCAATAAGAGCAACGCAGAACGTGGCATATGCCCCCAACCGGAATATTGTTTGCTGGCATGGTCAAGATGGTACATTTGGGGGAAGTGGTGGTACTGGTCATCAAAAGGAACCTTCCCTTCATAGACAAACGCTTACAAAAAATTTCAGGTTGATCGCTCAACGCCATCTCAGGATAACTGATAGACAATGAATTCAAGATGGCCACCACAGCGGCCATCCATTGCCGCTGTGGTCCTGGTCATCAAAAGGAACTTGTGTCCGAATTGTGCCACCACACAGTGAAGCCTTTCAAACAACTGGACAACAACTATGATGAACAACACAGTATGGCATAAGCTCATCCAGGTGAGACTGCAGCTCTTAACCACTTAACTACCAGTGCATTTTGCATCATATTCAGTATGCTTGACTGTAATCTGCATCATTATGAGGTATAAAGTATGATGCAACTTAAAGCTGAACTGCATGAACGAAAAGCCCCCATGCGACGAGCAAGAGAAATGCTAACGCCCTGCAAACACCTCAAACGAAGCCTCAGAATATGATAGACCCCACGATGCCAGGAGGGCGCCACCTTATTTGTCTTCGAGCTGTCGAGGTGTCAACATCCTCTGGTGAGATCCTGCTGAACACTTTTTTTGAAAGAAAAATTTTTGACCCAGCTGGGAATCGAACCCGCGCCTTGTTATCTCTGTGCCACTGTCTTTCCCATTCGGCCACCAAACAAGTTGGAAGACTTCTTATGTTTCCTCTTATTCGTAGTATTATTACGTAAGTCGAAGGCCTACGTCTATGACAAACACAAATCATGTCCCTGTCAGCCACCTCGTTGGCCGAGTAGATAGAGTGGTGGATTACAAATCCGAAGGTCGGTGGTTTGAATCCCAACTTAATGACTACAATTTTTTTTCTTTGAGTAGTGTAAGAGCTATCCGGAGATGTTGACACCTCGAAAGCTCGAAGACAAATAAGGTGGCGTTCTCCTGGCGTCGTGGGGTATATCATGTTCTGAGCCTTCGTTTGAGGTGTTTGCAATTCTCTTGCTCGTCGCATGGGGGCTTTTTGTTCGGTCACATCAGCTTTAACCACTTAACTACCAGTGCATTTTGCGTCATATTCAGTACGCTTGACTGTAATCTGCATCATTATGAGGTATAAAGTATGATGCAACTTAATGCATTTAAATATATGATGCTAGTGCATTACAAACATGATGCATTGGTCATGTTGGTAGTGTCATGCCATGGTAGTGTCATGATGTCATAACCCGGAATACCGGTCTATCGCATTGAAGGTGACCGTGTCATGGACCGGCTGGTTCGGTTGTTTAAATTAAATGTAAGCCTTTGACAGCAACTAACTCTGTCTACATACAGGTTTGCTTATGATCATGGGTTCTGCAAATGGAGGTTACGTTACAGCTCACAGCTCGACCAGTAGTACTGAAATTGATGAATACACTCTATCACTCAAAAAGAGTGCAGCACCTGACGGGACAGCATCATGATGTGCCGCACGTCATTTCTGAACGTCATTTCATAAAATGACGTGCGGGACATAATGACGCTGTCCCGTCAGGTGCCTGCACTCTTTTGGAGCGATATTGTCTACTGATTGATTGATTTCTGCACACTAATGCTTAAGCTGCATGCATCCTGCTTGTAGCCGATGCAAAAGCTGTGTGTGGAGAGACCGGTTGATGGGTAGGCTACTTAAAAGCTTCGCACACCATACGCAAATCATGGTACGTCAATTAGTGGCCTGTACTGTATTTTTGTTAATTCCTAATTGAATTTTAAAATGTCAATCATAGCCTATCAAAAATCTCGACACTGGAACTGTTCAAAAGGGACACACTCTGCGTGAGCTACTGCAAAATCCTGTCTGCAGTAAGACGTACTTCACTGCGGACAGCGAATATATACCCTGCAGGTGTACTGTGTATATTTATATATCACGGTATGCAGGGCTGGCCTAATACAGTACAGGTCACAATTGACATCCCTAAATTCACGTAAGTTACGCGTAACTTACGCAACAACTCACGAGCTATGTTACGCGTAACTTACGAGGCGAGTTACGTGAATTTCGCTAGCTACACAGTGATTTACGAGGCGAGTTACGCGAAACCAAAGCCGCGAGTTACGCGTAACTTACGAGTAACTTACGCGAAGCCGTAGGGATGTCAATTGTGACCTGAACTGTACATTAGTTTCGCAATAGTTCACGTGGAGTGTGTCCCTTATGTGCCCATCACCTACAGTACAGGTCACAATTGACATCCCTACGGTTTCGCGTAAGTTACTCGTAAGTTACCCATAACTTGCGCGTAACTGACGGCTTTGGTTTCACGTAACTCACCGCCGTGTAACTCGCCAAAATCGCGTAACTTGCCTCGTAAATCACTGCTTAGCTAGCGAAATTCGCGTAACTCACCGCGTAACTCAGCTCGTAAGTTACGCATAACATAGCTCGTGAGTTGTTGCGTAAGTTACGAGTGGCTTACGCGTAACTTACGCGAATTTAGGGATGTCAATTGTGACCTGTACTGTATCCTGAGATGCCAGACCTTTCATGAGATACACACCTTTACCCATTTGTGCTGCAATGCTTCGTCTACTGTGATTCTTCTGTCTGGGTCTTTCTCTAACATTCTGTGGACAAGGTCTTTTGCATCATCTGATATAAAGTCCCATTGCCGGGGGTTCATCTGTAAAGATATGAAAAATATGCCAATGGCACAGTGTCCGCTTGGCTACCTAAACATCGCCATGGTGGTGGAAATCCTTTTTACTTTAAAAAATATTATCTCAGGAGTGCAAGCGCCCACTTAGGGCGCTTATTCATCAAACAATACTGGACGATATTAATGATATGTAGGAGGAAACTGGAGACCCCGGAGGAAACCTACGATGTCGAGGAGAGATTGCCCTCTCTACCACATAAAGCCACTTGCACGACCGGGGATCGAACCCGTGACCTCAGTGGTGGCAGGCGCCGATGTTTCCACTGCGCCACCCCGACACCCCAATCCTTAGCAGCCATACTTGTGTAGAGTATCCTATACAAGCCATTATTTGAAGTCCACAGGCCAAATTCCATTTACATGAATTCACTTACGTAGTATCGACCTTCTGAGATGGCATCAAATAATCTGTCTTTAGTACCGCAGAATGGCAGTGTCCCACTTAATAATATAAACAACATGACGCCGCAACCCCACACGTCAACAGGTTTGCCATACGGCTCACGATTAATCACTTCTGGAGCCATGAAATGTGGAGTACCGATCCGGCCTGGAAAACAGAAAAGGCAGATATACAATCACTAAAGATCAAACAAATGTTACTGAGGAATTCTTATATGTAATGCCAACAGAGGACATTCTGCATAATGCATCGTGTAGGAATCGGCTAACCTCTTCCTACACTCTGCAGCGAGCAGCCAGATTCCGTATTCAATGCTTTGGGATTTTCTCGTGCGCCCAATCAGAAGCCTCTTTGCGATAATTTATTCATATGAGTACTGGGAACCCTGTTCAACTTCGTAGCGAACAACACTAGCCTGCTGGTACATAATTGACTTCCGACTGCCAGTCCTACAACAGACTAACAAATAGTCTTCATCGAATATTGTAAGTAAGTCCTTCCATGGAGAGTTTGCATTCGAATAAAGTTTCATCGACCGCCATCTTGTCATCATACCCGAGATGCCGATGCAAGCTTTGCCGTGATTGGTTGCTTTTTTTGGACCGGGGAAATCCTTGAACACGGGATGTGGTTTGCTTGCATGAAGGTCAATGGAGGAGAAGCCGAGTCTTGACCTGAACTCAGTGACGATGACAGAGGATCACATTTGAAGGGCGCTATCGTGCCGACGCTCCTTCGCGCTCCCAAAATCACGACCAGAAGCGCCATGATCGCTCACCAAAGGACAAGAATAGTGTTTGTCATTAATGTTTCAGAAGCCTACTGCACTCCCCGTATCATCAAAACAGCTGAGACAAACTTTATACACCAGTTGAAGATGTCAAATGCTGCAAAAGTGACCCGACTAACCGCCGACTTCAACATTTTAATCTACAGAGCTTGTTATATTTCCAAGTCCAAATTCTCTTAAACAACAACGGACGACAACTAGAGTACTAACCAAGTTTACAGACGCCCTGCGCACGTATGCACAGACATACATGCATGAAAGGCAACCACTCAATGACCCCAACAACAGCATAAGCCCTGCTGGATATCAACTCAGAGGATACTGTAATCTCGTGCCGTTAGCGACCAGTATGCACCATTATCTGGTAGTAATATATGCACAGCCAGGTCCAGCGTTTGTCAATAGGCCCGCCCCGAGACCAGCGGACCAACGCTCATCATGTGAGGTAACCATGATCGAGTAAGGGCTGGTTGCATGCGGACCGTCAAGTGCATGAAACTGATCGCAGGTTTCCAAAGCGTTCCGTAGATCACAATACCTGCAAGGCATTCCTCATTGAGCTGCACACGATTAGGCTCATTCATAACTCTTCCATAATACCAGTTCTAGGACACGGTCGGAGGCGGTCCTTCTGGTCCCACCGAAGTCCCACACGAGATTACAGTACTAGTATATAGTAACAAGGCAAAACTGCAATCTTCAATCTCTGGCGAAACATGGCAGTGATTCCAATGTTTCACCCTGGTATTTACTTACCTCCACTGATTTTCCCTGATTCTGGTAGTTGTATGGCAACCCCAAACCCACCAAGTTTGACAGGAGCGGAGTTTTCCTTACATGCGAGAAGGACACAGTGGGGCTTCATGTCCCGGTGGATGATATCATTTTCGTGGCAGTAACGGAGGGCCTCCAATATCTGCCGGATATAATGACTGTAATGACAAAAGGAAGAATTAGTGGTCAGTGCCACCCAAATCTGGAGTGGCTCAAGGCTGTTTAACCCTTTTACTGCCAAATTATTTCCAAGGGACCTTGTAAATTTTCTACATGTAGATGTAATGGTCCAGGGACCATGTGCTCACCTGGGTGTAAGTGTAAAAGAAAAAGAATGACAAATGTTAAAAGCGGATTATACTGGAAAATTAATTTCTGAAACTTGGTGTGATAGGTCATCTGACCTAAGGGTTACACAAACATGACAAAGCTTCAGGTCAATAGACCCAGTGGTTATGAAATGTGCCCTGCTAACGAACGACTACAGATGACAATGATGACAACAGATGCTGCACCGCCGCAAGAGCTCACCAGGTGGGCTAGAAATAGTGCCAATGGCACTGTGCCTGCTTGGCTTGACAGCATGACGGTGGAAATTATCATCAGCAACATAAACCCTTTTACTGCCGTAGGTGATGATCGTCACCCCCATGGCCCTCAGTGTTCTCCAACTCCTATACCACGGGTACACAGCGCCACACCAAATTTTCTTGCCGCCAACCTAAACGCCGAACGGACTGTTCCCGCCACACCAAAAAAGTCTGCCGCCACAGAAAAAAACTGCCCGCCACGGCTGACGAAAGTTACGCTGAAGCAACCATATCGCACACAAAGTCAATATTTGTAATCATGCATCATGCTAACCACAGGCCTAAACCACAAACACCACACTCGAGCACGACTTGTCGGCATCATCCTTTGATCTTCCCACGATCTGACAGTGGCCTGGGACCGTCAGTAGTCAAATGTCATTCAAACATCATGTTTGATTGACACTCGGCCAGAGACAGGTAGCTATGGCAATAGCCAATCAGGAGTCAGGGGCCTAAGTTACAGGTTGATTGACGTCTGTCTCTCAGTTGAAAACTTCTGATTCTCACACCCCTTTCTAATTTCATTGGATGAACAAGAAACATTGCTGGCACTGTTTAGGATTCACCAGGAAATTTATTTTGTTCGCTACAGTGACAGCTGATGTTGCAGAAGATGATGCCTGGCTCTTCTTCACAAAGGAAGGCAGGAAGATGGCCCTATCCTTCATTTCAGTCCTAAGTCACTGCGTGAACCATGCAGGGTGCCATGACCAAAACTACTGCACCTGAGCAGTACTACGGCCTGACCGTGTGCTCTTGTTTTGACTGGAGGCTGACCACGTGGCTTTGTTGTGTCTGGTTTGGGACCGTTCCCATTTCAAATGAGAGGTTGCAGGAACCTGTTACATGCAGTCTTTGCATCATCAGAACGCAGGAAATCGCATCTCAGCCCACCTACGCAAAAATTTTTCTGGCGGAGGCCCCCAGACCCCCCGCCGGAGCTCGGATACCGCCACACCAATTGTCTCAGAAGTTGGAGAACACTGCAAAGGTACCCCTACATTTTGACCTCTCCTATCCTTCATTTCAGTCCTAAGTTACTGCGTGAACTATGCAGGGTGCCATGACCAAAACTACTGCACCTGAGCAGTACTACGGCCTGACCGCGTGCTCTTGTTTTGACTGGAGGCTGACCACGTGGCTTTGTTGTGTCTGGTTTGGGACCGTTCCCATTTCAAATGAGGGGTTGCAGGAACCTGTTACATGCAGTCTTTGCATCATCAGAACACAGGAAATCGCATCTCAGCCCACCTACGCAAAAATTTTTCAGACCCCCCGCCGGAGCCCGGATACCGCCACACCAATTGTCTCAGAAGTTGGAGAACACTGTGAGGTTCTTCATGTGACGTCACAGCTCAAAATGTCCACCGTTTTGGCCATCAAATGACGCAACATCACAGCATCAACAGAGCGTTCAGCACGCAGTTTTAACATTGTCAGCAGTCATCGGACTCTTCTACACTGTTCTACAGCAAGCCGTATGGACGATTCGCTTCGTTTTCAACACGGTTTTCACACCAGACCAACTACTTATGTTCAGAAACTGTGAGAGGTAAAGTGATTTGTTGAGTTGTATGCTCCCAGTGGTCTGTACGGGCCGCTAAACTTTTGAACCGAGAACAAGATGGCAGCCTCCATGGCTTTATTTTGACGGCCAATATGGCGGCCGTGCGACGTCAGTGAAGAACCTCTTTAGCAACATTTTTTCGAACATTGACAGACCAAAGATAGTTTACTCTACCTTTTCGTGAAGGCACACCAGTTGTAATCGGGGGTTTTGTGGCAAACTCAGTCGTGCCAGAAGTGATTGACGTTGGAGTGGAAACTAACGATGTTGTCCTGAAAGTGCAGGAAAGTATTTCAATTATGAAGATTTCCAAAGTCATACCAATAGACCAATCCCAAATTGACGTAAACGAGAAAGATCTGCGCACCTCCGCCAAAATCGTAAACAGAACCTCGGTCTGAAACTGAATAACGTGACACAGTGAACCCCACGACAGTGACTTCGACGATGTTGCGTCAGAGTCGACCATTGCTGAATCATGGATTGCGTCACGTCAGCTGGCTTCACGTCGAGGTTGTGCTTGCGATTTCGGCGGAAGTGCGCAGATCTGGGAATTTGGGATTTGTCTATTGTGTGGCAGTCTAGGAAAACCCGTCGTACATGTAAGTCCCTGAGTGATCAACAAGGGTTGTTAGATTACCTGTGCACTGATCTGCTACTGTTTACCTGTTACGTAGTACATTTCAGCTATTGAAATGTGCAGGTTCACCAAGGCCATTGACACTTTCCTCAAATGCGACATCCGATGGGTTTTCCTAGACCGCCTCACAATTGATATATTATGATATGATATTTCTTGATATTACGATATTTCAGCTAGTTTGATGATTTTTGAGGCATATGACGGAGTTAAGGGTATACCAAAGTGCCAAACTTGTAAATTTATCTCAAGAAGTGGTGTCTCCAAAAGCAGGCATGGAAATAGTTTTGATTAAGTTTGCTGGATTTCCCAAGAATTGGGAACCAGAAACTCGGCAGTGTAGCGTACAACTTATCTGGGAAACTCGGCAGTGAAAGGGTTAAAACACACCAGCCGTATCTGATATCTGTGTCAGACCAAGGAATACATAATATGTGCAAAGTTTCAACAGGACAGCATATGTCAAAATTGTCAACCATAATTTTAAAAGATGAACTTTGACCTCTGTGACCTTGAAAAGCTGGCAACACGTCAAGAATTATCCAATGAGGAACCGGAGGAACTAGTCTGTGACGTGGAGCTGAAGAACAACTCAGTTAAAACTAAGACGTCGAAAGTCAAGCCAACGTTATTTGCCATTTAATTCTGAAACTACACCCTACTCCTAGCCCGAATTTTTCCTGAAGTAGTCCATTGAATTTCGAATTTTACACATTCATCATCAAGTAAAAGGACTGACTCAATATATCTGAATGTTTTCAAACGAAAATTCAGCGGAACATGTTGAATTTCATCGATGAAATTGATTATTTTAGCATAAATAACAGACCCAAGAGCAACGTCATTGATTCTGAATGACGTATCACACATAACGTCACGAACGATGCCCGACGTCAGCCACGTTTTCAACGCTGCAACACATGCGCTTTTCTGTTAAAACTGAGTTGTTTCCCAACGCCTCCTTTGGGCACTCCGGTTCCTCATTGCAAGCACCTACCTTGCCACTGCCTCACTGTAGACAAAGCCAGCAGTTGCACGTTTGACAATCTCAAAGCATAGGTCAGCTCCATCCATACTGAAAACAAAGAAAGTGAACGCGATTGACATTTGATGATGCAGAACTTGTTATACAACTGACCCCTGTCCAACAGACAAATCCCAAATTGACGAAAACGAGAAAGATCTGCGCGCTTCCGCTGAAATCGTAAACAGAACTTCGGCTTGAAACTAAATGACGTGACGCAGAGAACCCAACGACAGTGACTTCGACGACGTTGCGTCAGACTTGACCATTGCTGAATCATGGATTACGTCACGTCAGCTGCTTTCAGGTCGAGGTTCTGTTTGCGATTTGGGCAGAAGTGCGCAGATCTTGGAATTTGGGATTTGTGCATGTTGATGTGGTGGAGATCCTTACCAAGTATCACAGCAAACTGCTTGGCGTGCTACTAAGAACGATCCTCAGAATGGTTTTATGGGATAAGATTTAGCTGTTTGAAACTTTGCTAAGCCCTAGTATCATTCTAAGTTAGAATGCTTTTATGGAATTCGCCCCAGGCAGACATTTTGGATTTCATTTTCAGAGTTGTAACTGCAGTTAACAGGTTGCCCAATTGATTTCATATTTTTTGTGCCAAGGTGGGGAAGCTATAGTACCCCATTTATTTCAAGTGCAATGCAATGAGAGACATGACAGACAGTATAGCTGAAAGTAAATATACTTACTACTCAAACACCATATAGAGCATGCCATCGGAACTGTATGTTTCTAGAAGCTCGACTATATGCGGGTGTTTCAGCATGTGGCAGATACTGGCCTCTCGCTTCAAGTCTGAAAGATACAAAAGGATCTCATGAATACCTACAGGCAAAGCAATTTCCAACGGGTGTTGGGGTGGCCCAGTAGAAACATCGGCGCCTGCCACCACTGAGGTCGCGGGTTCGATCCCCGGTCGTGCAAGTGGCTTTATGTGGTAGAGAGGGCGATCTCTCCTCGACATCATAGGTTTTCTCCGGGGGCTCCGGTTTCCTCCTACATATCGTTAATATCGCATAAGTTTCTGAGCAATGAAGTCTTTCAGTGCCTGGGGGCGTATGCATAAAACATCTTAAGTGTAAAATTTCCCTTGAACTATGATTCCAAACAAAAGATAGGGAAATTTTACACTTAAGATGTTTTATGCACACGGCCCCAGTCCCTGTTTATATTTTAGATCAGAGAAAGCTGTGTTAATGAATCATTTTATCAATTTTCAAAGAGGCCCAAGGGCCTGGTGCTGCTCAGCTGACATAGATGAATCTTCGTCATGGAGATTTATCGTAAGAGCACGCAACGCAATAACCGTTTTGACTTGTGAACACAGAAGAAAAATTCTTTATTGGCTTTCAACGAAGCATTGCCGGCAGATCGCGTTTGTCAATAGGCCCGCCCTGAGACCAGTGGACCAATGTGAGGTATCCATGATGAAGTAACTGGAGAGTACATAATTGACTGCGTGATACCTTAGGGCCAATTTATCTTGCTCGCGGACCGTCACGCGCATGAAACTGATCGCAGGTTTTCAGCACGTGAATGTGCACACGCGATGAGCTTGATGGTACGCGGAAAAAATCCCCCTGGAAAAAATCCCCCCGGAAAAAATCCCCCCAGAAAAAATCCACTTTTTGGTAAAGTAGGAAAAAATCCCCCAGGAAAAAATCCCCCTTTTGGTCAAGTAGGAAAAAATCCCCCTTTTTGATAAAGTAGGAAAAAATCCCCCAGGAAATAGTCTGCCTTATGTACTTCACTGGTAGGATTTTTTTCTGATTACGAACGCCCAGAAGTCTCATTATGATGGGCACGTTCACAGATTTATGCATCTGATCACATTGTTCTTGATTTTTTAAAATTTAATTGTGACCAAGTCTGGCAAAACCCGCCCAAAGTCGCTGAACACCACAAGGTTCATAGGTTACATAGGTTACATCTGTTACTACCAGCCTTATCGATTGTGTAACAAAGATCAGGTATGATCAAGGCCTGTCACTCCCCAGCGACTTTGGCCGGGTTTTCACAGACCAGCTGTAACGTTTTACAGTGTGACCATTTTTCTGTGTGTTTCCAATTGTTCGGAACACACTGTGAAACGGACTCGCTGTTTCTCTGTGTGTTGCCCATTGTCAAGTTGCTGCTTTTTCCGTCAATCTATTGTATGTCACACTGGCTCACGAGCCTCACTGAAAAACGTTACACCGGTCGCAATTGTCTGGAATCAAATCTGCTGTCTGGACTCAAATCTACTCTGGACTTTAACTGCTCTGTTCTCAATTATTCAAGTATGGCAATGGCCCCTACATAAGGCAGGCTTTCCTGGGGGATTTTTTCCTACTTTACCAAAAAGGGGGATTTTTTCCTACTTTACCAAAAAGGGGGATTTTTTCCTACTTGACCAAAAGGGGGATTTTTTCCTACCTTACCAAAAAGTGGATTTTTTCCAGGGGGATTTTTTCCGGGGGGATTTTTTCTGGGGGGATTTTTTCCAGGGGGATTTTTTCCGGGGGGATTTTTTCCTACATTCGAGCTTGATGATAGTCGGCATGAAATCCGGACAGACTATGAACCAACCCTTATTCAGGAAACGCACTTGTAATGCGATTTGGCGGTCTGCGTAGCAGGAGCGTGCCATGGATTTCCTGCCGTTGGCCACTAGGTTCACACTGAAATTGCTTGTCCTTTTGTAGGACATGCAGCAGATGGACAGATTGTTCATGCACAGACTTTGCCATCAATAATGGAAGGCTAGCACACTCATCAAATTACACCTCATTATTGCCAGGAATATGAAATGGAATAGAATCGGGTTTCTAAGGTGAAAGACATTGGTTCCTACCAGATGACCCTCGCATAAGGCATCAATCGCCAGCACTAAGGGGCAGCACGCCTTAACCACTAGGCCACATCCTGCATCTTCAAAAAAGATGGTTCAATGGCCTATGTTAAAGCCGCACACTATGCACCGCTACTCACTCCCCAGTTCGGCCGAAATATTAGTGCAACCTCATCTACAGGCGTGCGTAGTGTATAGAACCATAGAACCACATTATAGCATTATCCTGCATCGAGGTTTTGGGAATCCCCTTGGGGAATCCCCAATGCTGTGTGTAGTCTTGCGCAGCCAGCCACACAGTACTGCTACGGTTCCCCAGATTCGAAACAGCGGCTGGGTGACCGAGACTATGCTTGTCGATTATAACCCATCTATCTATAGTGTCTGGCTTTAAACGAGGTGTCCATCGGTATCATTATTGCCAGGAATGCCTTTTTACAAGGAGTTGGAAAGGGCCGACGATGACGGCACCATTCCTTTAAACCCTTTCTGATTTGAGCAAAGCATATGTCTGGGGATATGAACCGTGCATGATTAGGCTCATTCATCACTCTTCCATAATACCAGTTCTAGGACACGATCGGAGGCGGTCTTTCTCGTCCCACCGAAGTTCTGATTCGTTGGAAGATTACACTGTGTGAACGGTACGGTATAGTGGTCACTAACGGCAAGAGAAGACAGTATATGGGAATACGACACATGCAATAAAACAACATATCAAAATTACACACTCTTTTGTTTTCAGATGACGGCAACGATCAAGGGTTCTGTGTAATATGCATATCTGCAACCTGAGATAGTTTTTGCTGCGATACATGACGTACTTTTTGAGTTATCCTGCTGAAACCACAGATTGGATGGAGAGAGAGAAAAATTCAGTAAAACAAGGAAGACCGCCCCATTGAGATGGGGCAGTCTTAAAAAATGCCCCCATCTCATATTTGTTGAGTGGGGCATAAAGTACAGTTCTTAGAAATAATTATACATCATCAGTTCCACTTATTCTTCTTACCTGTGAACCCAGTGACTGACAAGTTTCCATTCTCCGAGAACTGAAGCAGTCCAATATCAGCATCTTTATCTCGGCCGATTTCGAAACATTCGAAAAATGTCCCATAGGAGAACCTCGGGACGATGAAGACGGGAGGCTCATTGGCAATGAGCTCCTTGTATTGGTACCAGTCCATGTTGGCAATGTGATGAAAACTCGAAGGTTTGTTTAATGACACCTGTAGTGTAGGTCTCCAGATGCAAGTTGCTTATTACCCTCTGAGTATGCCAATTTGTATTTCGCGTATGCTACTCGTATCGTATCACCAATTTTGAAAAAGTTCCAAAATACACAGTCTTGACGGTCGACCTACATGTATCACATCATTCATTTGCAGTGATTACAACATTCGGAACTTCCAAAGGCAACTGCTCGGCAATTTCCATGACGACTCGCATTTCCCCTCGGACACAATTCCAAGGCAGCCATCTTGAACGCGCAAGGATTGCTGCCCGTTTGTGAGAGTTCAAATGCGGTTCGCCTCATCACACCTCCAGAACCTTACGCATGAACTACTCAGGTCACACAAAAACGTTGCGTTATTGGATCAATAATAGGGAACCCCGATCACGCAGACCACGCGAGAATATACGCGTGGTTTTGAACTGATAGTACACCAATGCCACCTATTATTCATGACGAATCAAGGTGTGATTGGCCGTGCTTGGTGAACCGCATCTCTCGAACAATGGGCATAGGTCAACGCTAGGTGTCTCGTCTGCTCTATCAGTAGTCATCACGTGACCAATTGGCGCTCCCCATTGGCAGATTGGGCGAGATACCGGTACGTTTATATAAAATATGCCTCAACTTATCCTGCAAATAAGGCTGAACATCTTAACAGGCCAAAATTCAGCCAAAATAGTCCCACGGTTCTGACGTCGGCGGTCATAAGGGTTTGTTGATAAATGATATGGCTGCCTTGGACTTGTGTCCGAGGTGAAATGCGCCGCCCAGTAGACAGATAAGCAGTTCGCCTCAGGTCGTTCCGAATGTGATTACATGTAACTTCAGAAGAAAACATCAAACAGGAAATAGGAAATAGTGAAACTGTAATCATGCATACAGACGTCAGTTTCTGTGACACATTTTCACATCTTCCAAAGGAGTATGACATCCGAGCGATCAGCTACCTGCTACCAGACATTTTCAGGTTCCATACAATTGAAATGTCGAAGAAAACGCGGGGGTCTGCATTATTTGCACACAAAAATTCCATTTGAAAGTGGCACTTAATGTCCAAAATATGCTGTAATGACGATCTCTCCTTTTGGTACTGTTCACGCTAGAGTAGATGTAAATGTTATTATGCGAAGATATGTCTCAAACTAGACACTATCAGTAAGGCACTCTTTCAATGCATGCCCCTGTTCGTTGGGCATGAATAGAGGAATTAATTCAAATAGTAGTAGTAGTGGTGGGATGATTGATTCTAAGAGGCGTTTTTTTAGATCAGCTCAGAACTCTCCGCCGTCGAATTGATTCATATTTCACGTTTTTGACAAATAGCTGGAGTACATGTAGAATGAAATGGTCCATGGACCATGTGCTCACCTGGGTGAACGTACCAGAAGAACAAATGACAAATGTTAAATCGAAATGTTCAAGGGCAAGCCATAGTTCCAGGGTAATACGATTATGGTCAAAATTTCAAGGTCAAAACACTCTGGCTTGAGAATTTATGACAAATGTGCCTAAGTCCATTTTCCACGATGGCTGCCTGATAACCATTATTTGCATTCCATTCCAATTGGGCAAACATTTGTGGTACACATAGAGGGTACCATATCTAGATACATGATCACACCAAGTTAGAAGACATTAGGTCAAATAGCAATGAAACGTGCCAGTTTTGACCTTGACCCCTGTGACCATGAAAAGTAGGTCAAATCAAAAACATTTTACATATCATGTACCCTCATTAGATGCACCTATGATAAAATTTGGAGATCAGAACAGTTACTGGACTTTGAGCTTTGGTTTTGGCCACCTGGTGGCCAAGCCAAGAATCGAATCGGACCAAAACTTGGTGGCATAGGTCATCTGACAGAGGGTATACATGTATGTACAAAGTTTCAGGTAGCCCAAGCAGGTATGAAACAGTGCCAAAAAATGACAAAATTTTGAACTCTGACCTCTGTGAGATTGAGAAGTAGGTCAAATCAAAAACCCATTACATCCTCATTAGAAGCACCAAAATGATAAAAATTTGGAGACTATCCAGTCGGTAGTTTAGAAGTTATTGCACTTTTTGTGTTTTCGGTTTTGGCCACTTGGGGTGAAGCCAAGAATCAAATCGGACTGTAACTTGGTGCCACAGGTCATCTGACATAGGACAGGGTCCCCGCCAGAGGGTACTTTGGGTACAAATATAGTACCCTAAAGAAATTTGAGGGTACGATATAGTACCCTGAAAAAATCACTTCAGTAATGTTTTTCTTAAAGGGGCTGGGCAGAAATGAAGGGTTGTTACAAGTTCGGCATAACTCTTAAACTACTGCTTCGATCTGCCTGAAACTTGCATAGATGATGCTTGGTACTGAGTGATTAACAACTATGATGACATAAAAACAATTGCATTGCTCTTTACTAATTAAATTAGGGAGACAATGCCAGATTTTGGAGGCCTAGAAAGACGAGAAATAGNCCCCCCCCCCCTCCTTACGGGTCGTACTCTGGAAAAAAATCCTGGCGGAAACCCTGTAGGAATATATATGTATCAAGTTTCAGGTCAATAGCACCCGTGGTTACGAAACGTGCCACCAAAGGCAAAATTTTTAACTTTGACCGCTGTGACCTTGAAAAGTAGGTCAAATCAAAACCCCGTTATGTAATGTGTCCTCATTAGATACAACTGTGATAAAAATTTGAGATGATCCAGTCATTAGTTCAGGAGTTATTGCCCTTTTTGTGGTTTTGGTTTTGGCCACCTGGCGGCAAAGCCAAGAATCGAATCGGACTGACACTATGGTGTCATAGTTCATCTGACCTAGGGGTATATATGTACCAAGTTTCAGATCAATAGCCCCAGCGGTTACGACACGTGCCCTGCTAATGGACGACGATGAGGACGGACGACGGACACTGCACCATCGTAAGAGCTCACCACAGGTGAGCTAAAAAATAGCACAAATGGCACTGTGCCCACTTGGCATGATAGCTTGGTCATGGAGGTCATTGGCCCCCTAGTGGCCAAGTCAAGAATCAGATTTCACCAAAATTTTGTCAGCAAGTCCACCCCGGCGAATCAGTATTCTGGGCACCGAGTCTTCGGGTGGCAAGTGCTGATTCCGAGTCCCCCGGTATTCCTGAATCCCGCGCGAAGAGACGACAGCGATGAGAATGCGACCTCTCCTGCTTCATAATCATGGTAAGATTACTTGGTCACACTTGCATTCGGATCTCAATATGCGTAGCAAATTATGCTAGCATTGATTAAGAAATCGGTTGCTCTTGACAGCGTCACGAAGCGAAAAACTTTGAATGCCTGGTGAGTGCCGTAGGCCTACTGACAGCCGTCTGGCTGGCCGTGGCGATCAGAGGCTTATATTTACAATATTCTACAAATACATTCAAAATAAGTAACTGATTACGGCAGGTTATTCACTCTAGATCCGAATGCACTGCAAAAATCTTACACTTACTGTGGCATTTGGGAGCTTGAACATTTTTTTCTGGCACTTCCTCGGGCGAGGACGCCATTTTGTGCGGGATTCAGGAAGACACGGACTCGGAATCAGCACTTGCCACGCCGAAGACTCGGCGCTCAAGATAGTGATTCGCCGGGGTGAAGTCACTGCAACCTAGTGGTACATACATTCAATGTGACCCAAACCATTATCAAAATGCAGCCCTTCGAAGTTTTTCACAAAATGCCCCCTACTGGCCAAAATAGGAATCGCATCACATCCAAACTTGAACTTGACCTAGATTTTGTGGTCATTCACACCCACACGCAATATGAAAATGATCGGTCCAAAACTGACATGACTGAAGGCGCTATCCATCTGACAAGGGAAAAGTTTACGGACACACGCACGAGTGCACCAACAGACCACCTAGGCACCAAGCACAGAATAAAGCATTTTTAGGCCTATGGCCAAGCGGGCTAATATACCAATGGATTAATTTAGGCAAACTTCCTCAAATTTCTGTGTTTTGTATTTACAATTATTTTAGTCGTATCTACCTTGTATACATTGCCCCATTCCACCAGACATGCCAGAGCAATGTTGAAAACTAATACCGCTACCCGTACATAATATCGCAGTTCATCCCTCACCAACCAAATCATCCTCTTATGCAGGCAAGTTGAGAAGTACACGTAACATAATAGTTTTGTGTTTCCCTGCTTAAACCTGGGTATTGTCACGTGTTACCCCGGATGACATTCATCCCTTCAGCCTAAAGCCTTGTTCACACTGCAGGCATGATGCGATGCGAAAATTTTTCATGCCTGATTGTTTCAACTGTTAAGCCTGTCTGATCACACTTACGCTGAAAGGTAAATGTCGTCCTGGGTATACAAAGATTACCCATGATCTCAATCTTCACTAAAACAATACCCTGGGTGTAGTTTCGGTAACCGAACATCACCCAGCATCCGCCATCAGTGCCTAGGAATGAGTCCTATTCGGAAATCCCGTGGAATTTCGCAGCCTTGTGCCGCGGTACTTGTTGAGTGTAGCTGTCCATGACATTCTTCAGGCAGTCATGTGACCACGGGCTAGACAACCTCGAATCCAGGTGTCATACTACGATGCTGGGTGATGTTCGGCTACCAAAACTACACCCAGGGTATTGTTTTAGTGAAGATTGATATCCCGGGTAATCTTTGTATACCCAGGACAATATTTACCCTTTCAGCCACACTTACGATACAACGCGATGCAGTAAGAAGTGGTAGGAAGCGATGAGCGATTTCCACCGCCCCGATCGCTCCTCCAGTATTTTTCCGCATCGAATCGCCTGTCGCGTCAGGATACCGGCATATCTGCACAATTTGAATGACATGAATGATGTTACTTCCGCTATGACCACCGCACGCAACTGTGTCACGTCGTGCCGTGCTATTGTCAAAACTGACACTGCTTGGCGATTTTTTCGAATGCATCGCACCGTGCCGCCAATGTGAACAAGGCTTTAGTTAAAGAACATTGCTCTGGTTGACAAGGGCAAAAGGACGGCTGGGGCTGCTGAAAGCAAAGGATTTGATATCCTTGGGAGTTTTACACAATTCCTAGAGTTTAGGATTGCACACAACGACTTGATCAGTGGAAACAACCCAACTCTCAGCTCATGGTACGTCACTGTCGCCTAGTCAGACTCACAGACCTACTCCAGTGTTCTCCACGTGTTTTGGTCTAAGAGGGGCAGTGGTGGGCATGGTGCCTTCCAACAGGGAGTCTAGCATTGTCTGGGGGCCCTCCCCTAGCGAAATTTGGATTTTAGGTGCTCTGAGATGCGATTTCTGAGCATCTGAGACACATAATTGAGCGCTCTAATTGAGTTTTAAGAAGAGTGGGCGAACTTTTTAAGAGGGGTGGATTTTTAAGAGGGGCGTGCCGCTATTGTTTTAACTGGTGTGGATAACACTGTTTCTCTATTTAATTGCCATGTCAGATTCAGAGACGGAACATAGTGCCAAATCAAAGCCAAGAGCCAGCACCACGTCTGTCTCTGATTCGACAGATGTTGACACTCCTGCCCACAGTGGTATCGCTGAATCGGTTAAAGATAATGTATCATGACTTCATTGTTTACATTTAATGTTTGTAAACATGGATGTTTACATTATGTTATTTTTGACATGCCAACACACCAAATTGAATACTTTCAGTATCAAAAGAATTTCTGGAGGGGCATGCGACCAACAAATTACTCATAGACAAAGAAAGACTGGACATAGACAAACAAAATGTAAATAAACAATGATTTTCGTGGCTGCGAAAATATCTTTATCATACATTATCTTTAATGTCGTCCTGGGTATAACAATACCCAGGTTCAATGTCGTCCCACAAAACTATACCCTGGGTATAGTTCGATCTAAAAAAGTACTGTACCCAGTACCGTAGTTTTCAGCCCAGGTACGTGTTGGGAACGGATCTCACGTGATCAACAGGATAACGTGTGATTGGTACTTCTGTCGTATACGCGGGCGGCATGTTCATGACAAATGCATGAACTGAAAACATGTTTTTCAACTTATCATGCTTATGCGAGAACAACCTCATCTTCAGGTGCTGAATCCAATCCCAGGTATACTTTTGTAGATCGAACTACATGTATTATACCCAGGGTATAGGTTTGTGTGGCGATATGAACCTGGGTATGTTCCTGTTACCGTATACCCAGGACGACATTAACCGACTCGGCTTCAGTATCAAGTATGTTGAAGAACACCAGTAAATGAAATGTTTGAAATTGACGGCATGGGACACAAATTCAGCTTCCAACTTAGGAACATATTAGAACATCCAGCAATGAATCATATCAGCCTGGAATCCCTTCTGATGAATTCAGCTGTGGTATTAACTGCACATCCTGATGCATTCTCAATACCTCTTGAAGTAAGAATTACAAGCTTTTGTCAAAAGCTCCTCCACATTGTTTACATTTTTATCATCATTTCTATGCATCCATCGCCTATAACAATTTCATTCCACAAGTTAAGGTCGAGAATATATACAACTCCCATAGTTCCAATCTGATGTTCGAAAGATCCTGCTTCCAGTACGGTACATTTGATTACCTCTCGGGGAGGATAATTTCGATCGACACTGAAACTAAGTTGTCAATGCAAGGATGCACCATATACCTGTTTTCATCAGGTGTGCATGCAAATGTATTGCATATCCAAGCCTAGTTCATTTCAGTTGATGCACATGAGGTACACACATCAAGTTGGCATTGATTGTAGGTAGGCCTATAGGCTGAGGTATATAATTTCTTCAGCTTGCCAACTTTGTGCCGTGTACTGCACATTTTATTTTTACTGGGCTTAGGTTATAATGTTTAGGCCAGCATTTTTTTAACCTTAGTTTAGCGGGCTAGTTGCTTTTTTGAGAGGAGGGCGGATAAAAACTTAAACGGGACCGAGGAAATAAGATGTTCTGTGGTATGGTTGCGATCATTTCACTATCCACAGATTTCAACCAAACCTAAGGGATCAACCTTGTGGTATGGTACCACCTATCACTGTTTGTAATCCCATTCCCAAGCAACAGTATAGAATTACTTCACTGGTTCTGCAGTACCCCTGGGATCATTTCACTACTGTAAAACGGGAAATTTTTGCGGACGTTTTAATTTTGCGATCTTTGCGGTTCTACCACATATCCGCAAATATAATACACGTAAAATTTGTTTCAATTCAACATTGTCGGCACGACCGCAAAAAAAAGACACAATTTCGCATAATGCACCACTTGCCAATAAGCGTGCTGAAACTTGCAACTCAACACAGTTAAAACAATCGCATTCAGAATTGTGTTGTGATCTGTCAATATCCGATCTCATGTTGAAGATGAGCCGGCCGTCATTAGCGGCAAATACTTACCATGGCTCACATGAAATGATCCCAAACCTGACACAATAACAAAGCCACGAGGTCAGTCTCCAGTCAAAACAAGAGCACATGGAACTTCGGGGCTCTTGAAACTGCTTGTATTTATGAATGAAACTGCTTCCCATAGAGGATGATGGTGGCTGAAATGCCGGGAAATCACGTCTAGTGTTTTGGATGTTTGTGTGCATTTTAATTTTGCGGTTTTTGCAGTGCCGAGCTGTCCGCAAATTATAAAGGCGCAAAATATTATTCTGGGGCAGAAATACTCAAGTTCAACTCCTTTCAGCTTTCTGAGGGCATTCAACTTAGTTGCAAAAACTGGAATTCGGTCAACTCCCAGGCTGACCGATCAAATGTTGCAAAAAGTTGACCTCTAAATGATGGTTTGTGTAATTAGTGTGACCTCAATGTGGCGCCGAGGTTGAGAAGCACACGTGGATTTATATTTAGAAGTGGATTTATATTTAGAAGTGGTTTGAGGGGAGTCTCTATCTTTAGCGGTGCAAGATGGGCTTGCTTTGTTTACGTTTTTCAGTCGGTGTGTTGGCCTGAATTGAATGCACTTTGCGTAGGCTATGACAACTTCATTTGTTTGACTTGTGTCAAAAGTTGAGCACTTCGTGCTCTTGTATCGAAGGCAGTTTTGTGTGTTTGTGTGAACATTATTTCAAACTCTTTCCACGTGAACCATTTACGCCGCCAGGCTTGTGTTTCCCTTTTATCCAATTCAACACCACCTTCTTCCGTATAAAACTAGATGCAATTAATGCAGCTATCAAGTTAATCCCGGACCCCCCCTCCTCAGGCACTCGACACTAACTCGCCAGTCTGCAATATTTTGGAAGTGGGGCACTCGACATGGATACGCCAGTACTATAAAATGTATCAGGTGGGGATTCACAATCAATCATCAGTCTGTCGACGGCGATCCGACAAAGTCATTGTTCCTGTTTGGTCGGGCACTCGCGCGTGCAAGTATTCGTGTTTGAAGGTACTCGGCGCAAATATGACTGCCGCAAAAATATTGCTAGTTGAGGATTCGACCAAAAGATAAAATCTTAATAACGGGGACTCGACAAATTCTGGCGTTGAGTGAACGACGATGCCTGAGGAGGGGTGGTCCGGACTACTTGATAGCTGCATAAGTTAAGACGATTGTGTTGTCCTGATTGTACATAGTTGTTGGGCGAGCTCACAGCAAAGACGCAAGGGTCAGTTGATGTTGATGCGGGGTGGAGGAAGATTGTTGTGCATCCAAATCCTTAGAATTGTTGATCCTTAGCTGTTACAAACATCGGGCCTAGTTGAAGCGATGGAGTGATGGACTGACAGACTGACGCCACTGAATATAGTTATCTGACTAGCTTTGCTGACCTTGTCAGCTGAGCTAAAAACTGAAGGTGCTATCTATCTGTAATCTGACAAGGAAAGTGCAATTTTGGCTTCGGACCCGAGTCAGTGAATGTCAGGAAAAAATCTTACGGGAGCTATATATCACTTCCGTAAATGTACCGCAGGAGCGGGGAAAAAATCACTCCCGTGGGGAAGCTTGTGGGCGCTATCACTCTCGTGGGGAAGCTTGCGGGCGCTATCACTCCCGTGGGGAAGCTTGCGGGCGCGAGACTAACCGAGGGTCTGGCTGAGCGAGACTAGCCGATCGTCGGGCACTTGAAGTGTCAGTGTAGGCCAACAAAATTAGTGAACAAGAGACGTGATACAACTAATATTTTTTATTTGTATTCTGATGACAATTTATGATATCAGAACTCAGGATGACTTTATGCCTACCTGCCACGTATTTCAGGAACTCGTTCAGCACCCTTCCTTTTATAACGCCTCTAGACTTACTCTTATTGGTGTGCTTGGCGCATATTCTGCAGTTCTGCATATTCATGTTTTCTCCGTCATCTTCCAGCTTGTAGCCAAACTGATGATGCTCAATTGGCCAAGTCATAAACGTTTTCAACTTCATGATGATGACAAGTCATAAGCCTGCATCCCACGTGGTGACCGCGCCTTTACTACGCTTACCGTCAATGAAAACTTGCATCTCATCGGGCATGAGAAGCGTGGCAGGCATCGTCCAACCAATCACCGCGCCTGTACCATCGAATCCCAACTTCAGAAATTATAGTTCCAGTAAGAAACGTGAGGGGGCGCGATAGCTGCACGCTGGTGGATCTGTTTGGCGGGCGTGACTGCGCTCGCAAATAACCGCCCCGTGGACGCGCTTCGGTACCGGTTTTTTCGGGCGCTCCGAAACACGCTGGTCAAACTTTTTTGCGGGCGTTTTCGGGCGCCGGCGTGATCGCGCCCCTTTCCTGACATTCACTGCCGAGTGACAAAATCAAGAATCAGATTTTACTGAAATTTCGTCTGTGAGTCACTACAACCTAGAGGTACATACATACAAAGTTTCAACACGATAGCTCAAGCCATTATCCCAATATAGCCCTTCTAAGTTTTTTCACTATCCCCCAGGCCAAAATAGTAATCGCAATTGCGCCCAAAATCGAACTTGACGTAGATGTTGTGGTCATTACACACCCATATGCAATATGAAAATGATCCACCTGACAAGGGAAAAAGTTGACAGACGCATGCACGTCAGACCAGCATTAAAGGCACCAAGTACAACATAAGCTCTCTGGCCCTAAAAATCCGTACAAAAGGTTTTTTCAGCTTTCATCAAATCAGTGGGGTCATAAATTACTCAGGAAAAAAACATTGTTGATTGCATGCCAAACAGTAATTGGTGGAAGAAATAGTCCTGTTCAAGTGACATAAGCCATGCTTACACTACATAAAATCCCTGGGTTTTTTGCGGTCACACTTATGAATTGCCGGGCTTCAAGAAACACGTGTCTGAAAAACACGGGTTTTTGAGACATGCCACGGCAAGATCGCCGGCCTTTTCGAAATCCCTGTGTTTTCGTTAGTTCTCTGCACACAGATGGCACAGCCATTAACTGACCTCGTTTTCGCGCCTCCAACAATGTGTGCCAATACAGAAATAACCGAAGAGTCAATGCACGCAGCGCAACTGTCGCCGGGCTACCCTCACCGAAACCCAGTGTAAAAATATACTGGAACAGTACTGGGATCAATACTGGCCATACTGGATTCTTCCTGGGTTTTGCTGGGGTTACTGGAACCTTACTGGATCCTTACTGTGTAACCCAGTGTGGTCACACTGGGTGATACTGGGACCTTACTGGGTTATGTTGGGATCCTTACTGACCAATACTGGTATTACTTCAAATTTCGACAACCACACTGGGTCTTGCTGGATCCTTGCTGGGTGATATTGGGACTTTACTGGGTATGTTGGGATCCTTACTGGCTGACACTGGTATGACTTAGCGATTTCAAAAACCACACTGGTTCTTGCTGGAAGCATACTGGGCAATACTGGGCTACAGCAGCCTCTGTTTCAGTTTCCCTCCATTTTTAAATTTCAACTGTTGCTGCACAAGTCATGCATGTTGCATGCAGGGTGCTCTGGGTTTTTGTTCAATTTCAAATTGATTGTGCATGATTAAGCCCTATGAAAAGGTAAGAATGACTGTGATTGATGCAGAGAACCCCTAGACCTGGTCAAGTCAAAGAAAAATGCAAACTAAATAGGCCTAAGACCCTAAGTTTGATGAAGTCAAGATCATGAGATGTCATGGATCATGTGCATGGACACTGCTGGTGCTGCCTGCAGGCATGCCACAGGGCATGCAGGGTCCAACTCCTCTATTCTGCACTGTACTTTGCATATTGGGAGGCGAGTCCCCCACGCCGTGTAAGGCTGTGAGGCAAAACAGCCTGCATACCGGCCCGAATTAGGCTAAGGCCTATCCTGTTTAGCCCAGACTAGGCCTCGCCTACTGGTGGGCCTACCATAGTCAGCCACGGCCGTAGCTTGGTAACATAGGCCTAGGCCTCAGCCACGCTATAGCCTAGCCAAATCTGGTGGCTGGCAGGCCTAGTCATATGGTCATAGCAGGCTATGGCTTAGCCAAGGCTAGGACTGCTGGGGGCCTACAGTAGGCCTAGCCTCAGATCTGCAATTGGCAAGTGCAGTGCGTGGGCCTAGGCCTAGGCCTCGAGGCATACGGTAGGCCTAGGCTAGCCTAGTGGAGACCTGGGTTGGTCTTGGTTGTCTCAAAACAGTTTGGCCTAGCCTCAGATCTGCAATTGGCAAGTGCAATGCGTGGGCCTAGGCCTAGGCCTCGAGGCGTACGGTAGGCCTAGGCTAGCCTAGTGGACACCTCAAAACAGTTGGCCGA
This sequence comes from Notospermus geniculatus, assembly GCA_002633025.1. NCBI lineage: Eukaryota > Metazoa > Nemertea > Pilidiophora > Heteronemertea > Lineidae > Notospermus > Notospermus geniculatus. The sequence goes on along the minus strand of NMRB01000965.1, from coordinate 101,934 downwards.
GGTCTATATGGCCCCTTTCGAAAGTCGGCCATTTTGGCACTGAGGGACAATACAAATCGGAAAATGCATTACGTTTTGCCAGAAATTGCAGAAGTAACTATCAGAAATGCTTGAAATTTGGCAGACATGCTGTGATTGCCACAGTTGAGAAATGTGAGAAAAAAATTGGGTGTCATCGACAAATTTTTTGAGAAATTGGTGATTTTCTGCACCTGAACAATAGGTGGATCAGACAAATTTAGGCCACATAAAAAAAATTCCCGGTTTCTCATCAGCGCCCGCATCAAAATATTGCCGCCGCATTGAAAAAAATTTTATTTTTTATTTCACAAAAAAAGTTGAATAAACAGCCCGTAAGTTCGTCAATTGAAGTCTGTCTCACCTTAAGGGCTGTGTCAAAACAGCAAAACGACGAAATGACAAAATGGCAAAACGAAATGATCGACTACTTTGTACTTCTCAACTCAAGTTGGCCCTAAAACAATGTACTTCAAAGCAAAGCAGATAATGTGCCATATATGTGCCACTAATCAAGCGCCCATACAGGATAGATGATTGGTTCTGACCTCTTGTACTAACTCAACAATGTCTGTAACTGAGAGCTGTTTTGAGCTCACCAGGGTGAGCTCTTACAATGGCGCAGTGTCCGTCGCCGTCGTCATCCATAGCAGGGCACATTTCGTAACCGCTGGGGCTACTGATCTGAAACTTGGTATATATATACCCATTGGTCAGATGACCTATGACACCACGTTTCGGTCCTATCAAAAAAGAGAAAAGTAAAAACCTTGTGCAGGCCTATTCGACAGGGTGCCCCAAAAATTGCACAGCCATATTTCAGGCTATTCTACAATGCGGCTGTGTATCGGGTCTACATGTGATTGAAAAATAAAATCACCATAAAGTACGTCCACCATTGAAGTCCTTTAAACGGTGATTTTACCTATTCTTACGAGATAATACCACAAGTAGTATTCAAAGGAATTTCTGTATCTAGAATCATGATAAAGGGCTGGGAGGACTGGTTGAATCACAGATCGGCTACCATAGGCCTACGTTAAGCCTAACATTAGTTTGGTATGATCTTTTGCTGTGGGTGTGACAGTATTCACTGGGATGGAAGAAGGGTGACTTTTAGCCCTACTACAAAAAGATACGCCCCTGATTTCCCTAAGTACAACATTGATCACAAATTGCTTCCTAGCCCAA
>NMRB01000965.1:73329-88930 GCA_002633025.1 Notospermus geniculatus | reverse complement strand
GAAGCACGTGGATTTATATTTAGAAGTGGTTTGAGGTCAGTCTCTATCTTTAGCCATGGTGCATTATGAGCGTTTTCATTACGACGAGCCGTGGATTATCACTCACCCTTTTTGTGCGAGTACTGGGTTGGGCTTGTTTTGTTTCATCATGATGGAGAGGGAGGGTTGATTTACTTTTTTCGTCGGTGTGTTGGCCTGAATTGAATGCACTTTGCGCAGGCTATGACAACTTCTGTCCATTGGACTGTTTTATAGAGTAGCAGTAGGCCTATCAGGTTGAGCACTTCGTGCTCTTGTATCGAAGGCAGTTTTGTGTGTTTGTGCGAACATTCTTTATTTCAAACTCTTTCCACGTGAACCATTTACGCCGCCAGGCTTGTTTTGTTTTCATTTTTTATTTGGGGTGGGGAATAAAGAAGTGGACAAATATCAGTACAACGGCTCCCTGTCCTAATATCCTGCATGTATTTTCCTTCTCCCCACCAGTTTGACTTAGCTCCACCAAGAGGTTAGTGTTACACTTTTCAATCCTCTCGTTCTCACTCGTTCATTCAGGACGGAAATCGGATACAGCTGCTTAGTCGGTTCAACAAGAAGTGTGAAATGAGCCGATCTGCTGGGAGTTCCACCCGTCCTACGTCCCCGGGTGATCTCTGAGGTCGGGAGATAAAAACCTGTCCAAGATCCCCAGGTATCACCTAAAGGCGCACGCTGACAGGGGTTTCTCAGGTCAGGCGACCAGGCTATGTAACGAACTCAGTGAAGAACTGAGGAAGGCTTCAACCTTTTGGAAGTAGGCCTAATCTGAGAAAGTACCACCATTTGAGACGGTGTTCTTGTGAAACCGCATAACAGGAATCTTTCGACATTGAGGTACAGAAGGGATAATTTGTCATCATCATTTTCGTCATAAAAAGCATTAATCATTGATCAAAGTTTATGGATTGTAGATGCATACATGTACGTCACACAATTCTTATTTGATTTTTAAATTAAATTATTTTTTGAGAAGGCATCTTGCACCCTGTCGCTGGGTTCGTTGTTAAAACTTGTAATCAAACATTGTCATGATGCCCTGTACATGTAATATGTGCAGGTACCTGTCTGAATATCAAACATGACGTCAGTCATGTCCGTGATGTCAGTGTTTTTGTTGTTGATTACTGGCAAACATGTGTATGAACTGACGCACTCGAGCGTAGACCGAACCGTGGTTCGACGTCGTTTCCGATAGAACACGTCATCGTCAGTCTTCTCGAAATACCAAGTCCTCTCTTCATGTTTCCATAACTGGTAAACACGACACCCATTACCTGAAATATGTGAAAGGCGAATTATTCCCTATAAGTAAAATAAATAATTTTTTATGACACTCTGTAAAACAAGGAAGCTTTGGGATTTCGGTTAACCCTCCAGACATGATTGCTCGACCAATATAATGAGGAACCTGGGCCGGTTGCACAAAAGCATACTAGGCGTAGTATCATCTCCTAGTTGGCTTCTAACTTTGTATGCGTTTGTAGGCCTATACTGAGTTAGAAGCCAACAAGGAGATAGAATGATACCATGCCTGGTATGCTTTTGTGCAACCGGGCCCTGGACAACAAGCTCTGCCAATAGGGGGCGCTGCAGGCAGATGACCCATGGTTGCAATGAGAAATCCTTTTGTCAAGTCAATAATTATTGAATATTTCATCCAAAATATAATTTTATTGGTACTTAATTCTATTTCGATGAGTTTTATGAAGAAAATCAAGAAAATTTATTTTTAATTGAAAATCCATTGCACATGACCTTTTTGTACTGGTGCTGCCATCTGGATTTTTAGTCGTGCAGGTTCCTAATTTTCGATTAAAGCAGGTGTAACAGCTAAGAGTGTACCGCAGTGAAACGTGTCCGCTTCTATTTTTGAATGACGGATTAAGGAAACCTATTGCCAGAATTTATAATGTAACAATAGGATCTTTAGGACTGTTTTTTTTCTTGGGACATTCTTTCCTCTCAAACCTGACCCTGGCTGTATGGCTGTAAAAGGTGCGGTCTTTTTTTGTTCAATGTAGGATTAAGGCGCGTAGCAATAGAAATCAATCGCCACTGCCAGAGATTAGCATGTAACAATAGGGACATTTATTGCTCCAGGACTATTTAACCTGGGGACAATCTTTCCTATCACACCCGACGCTGGCGAAAGGAAAACTTAAGCGTCCATCTCTATTTCTCACCCTTATCCCTCATCGCATACTCACACAGCTTTTTTCTAGTGAAATCGTTGCCGGTAAGAATGGAGGGAAATATCATCAACCGGGCAAGATGACCAGTGAAGGTAACGGCGCGGTGAGGATCCCTGAAATGGCCAATCAAAAAATCTCTAATATTGATATTTTCTGAGGTGGTAGGATATTTGAATTCTTGCAACTTCGGATTTTTTAATCGTTTCCTGTTGACAATGAACACAACTGATACATTGTATATATTGCTCATCCCTTCCGCAGTTATAATAATCTCATTCCAGCCAGTCATTCGGTTTCGTGTGGCAGCACTGTATATGGCCCAAGAAAACACTCGCCTGTCCATCCTTGCGAATCTCAACACGACCAACTTATCACGAACAAATACGACCAAAACATTTCCGTCGTATTTCTTCGACAAAACACATTTCTCTTTCTCCGACCAGAAATCTACCCTCAGGTAGAAAATCATAGTCATTCTGTCTACTGGTAAACGGACCGGCGATAACAGTGACACGTAGGCAGTCCGGTCAATAAATCTGAGAACTTTGTCAAAAACGTTTGATGTAACGTACTCTGTCTTCCCATGGACCCTGTTGACGAGGAATGAAAGCAGATACAAAATGTATGTTGTTTCATATTTTGATAAATATCAATACACTCATGTATATACACGTAATGCAATTCAAGTTCACCAAAATCGCAGTTGTAAAGTCACACAGATCTTGGGTTGCCACTTGGACGAACCTCCTCCAATCTTTTTCACACCAAAAGCGTCACTGTCAGAACCTGGATTCGAAGACGTCAACAATCTTCTGTGTGGTCAGCAATGCTGACCATCACCAACAAAAGTAACTGGACCCCGGCATTGTCAAACCTCTGTGACCACTGCGATTTTGGTGTCTGTTCGTTAGTGCACAAGAGGGTGGTGGAAGAACAGACACAGATCGTCTGTGCATGTACAGGGAGGTTACGAAAAAGTGGCAAATATCACTGGCTCGACGCAATGATCCCGGGACCCGCCGCTAGGCGGGATATGTCATTCGAGGTCTATTGCGGATCGTGAGGTCGAGGTCACGTGGCTTAGTCCTATAAGCTATGGGGTTATCAGAAACTCAGCATCTGGTGTTGAGACCTGAGGGGGTGATGGTTTTAAGGGTCCACATCCACCGCAACTCTGTTTTGAGGAGGGTCGTCTCATCCGGACATGTCTCCAGTATGGGATGACTCAGGTTGAGTCGACATGGATTGACCGAGCATCAGCTTCAGCTGTCGGCTGAGTGGATTGAAGTCTCGGGCGTTGCTGTTTCATCCTCAAATGTCTAACTTTGTGAAACTACACAATGGGTGATTTCAAAGTTGGTTTTAAGACCGGTTTTACAATGCTTTAATGCATTGTAAAACTGGTGTTAAAACCAACTTTGAAATCACCCATTGTCTTTATTTCTAAGAGTGGACAAAACTGCCTCAGGCATGTCAGGTTCATAGTTGCGCTTTCATCATTCCGGATGGTGATTTTGTTGAACTTTGAGGGTAGCTCCAATCCCTTGGTCTGAGTGGTGCCATTAATGTAAATGATTTCAGCAGTGATATTGATCTGAAATGATATGGAATACTGGGTATTTTAGAATAATTTCACAAGTGAAAGAAAGGCTATGACAACTAGTACAAATCCAAGTCATGAATTCTATTAATTTGTTGTTTTTCAGACACCTCTGTGGTTCGTCCCTTTCGGAAGGAAATACAGTGTTGAACTCGCATAACTTGACATTGTATAACCTGTCATGTGCACAAGTCGGCACCTTCTGCCAGAAAGTCCCTATTGACTACCAGGGTTTCCGCCAGAGGGGGCGGCAAGAGCCCCCTTTCATGATCTGAAGGGGGCTTGCCCCCCTCCTTATAATTGCAAAGCAGTGTCTTTAAATTGCCCTTTAAATTTCCTTTAAATTGCCCCAGCGGTTATGAAACGAGCCCCGCTAAATGTTTCCAAGACCATTTCTCTCAAGGCCCTGACTGAATTCCTGCGTGGCTGTAATGCAGAAAGAATGCACTTTCCAGTTATCAAATTTGTTTGCTAGATTTTTTCAGTATAAGGATATATTTACCGGTACTTAAATAACATCTCACTCCATAGCCGCATTGGTCATGGACGATCTTTTGGCGGGAAAACTGGATGTGTATCACTAATGTATGCAGGGCACAGTGTGTGCATGAGTCTTCAAGTTAGCACTAGATGGCGACACTACTACTTTGTACAGGGTGTATCAATAACAACAGCACATTTTTGGAATATTTTTCTGCAATTTGTGTCAATAACTTTAGAGCTGACAGCAATAATCAAGTGGAATATTTTTCCACAGGGATCTGAATCATAATATGGGTTGTTATTATACAAGATCAGTGACAAAGAAAGACATGGAACATCTTTCTTTCTACAGGGTGCATCCACAAGGAGGTTGATTGGTCAATGTCTCAATGGCAAAAGAGTTAAAGTTAAAGTTTGGGTTTATAGTCTGGTATCAACAACGGTAGAGGTGTCATCCGACTTTACACTAAAACCCCAGTCTATCCTGAAACCTTTCAGTAGAACTCAGATGAGCTGCTCACTCAGCGCTACAATCGGAGCATTTCCGACCGGTACACATTTATACACCTGAGTGGAGAGAGGCCAGTGAGGCAAAGAGACTTGCCCAAAGTCTCACCCCCAGAGAGATTCGAACCCGGGACCCGCTGACCGCTAGTCAGAGGCCCGAACCACTACACCACCGTGGCTCCACAAAGAGAGATAAACCGGGACTGGGACAAGCAGTTGGGTTCTCTCTGGGTGACATTATAGGCAGCGCTAGAGCTCCTCGCCTCAATTAAGAGCAATTTCAGGAGAGCTACCGTATTTTCGCGACTATAGGGCGCACCTGACTATAAGGCGCACCCCCTAATTTCACCTAAAATCTTTGACGAAATCCAGGCGCAGTCCTGTCAGTGAATGCTTCAGTGCATATTGTACACATACAATGTATGGCTGCTCAGTGTGCATTGACCGTTCGTGGTAACAACACCCAACATGATTGATAGGCCTAATTACAAGGCGCACCCCCCTATAAGGCGCACCCCAAATTTTAGACCCTTCTTCAAGGAAAAAGGCCGCGCCTTATAGCCCGAAAATTACGGTAATAGCTCTCCTTGCATTTCTTAGGAGTGTCGTAAACAGCTCTCCTGCACTTTTCAAACGTGAAGGACTGTTTTACTTTCGATAAGAGTGTACCAAAGTATCAGGTCAATAGTCCAGACGGTTACGAAATGGCCCTGCTAACGGACTACGACGACGGACGCTGTGTCATGACTTAAGCTCAACTGGTGAGCTAAATATTGAAGTTCGATGCATTTTATTTGGGCCACCCAATATTCCGTATAATAATGAGCACTACATCTTAAAGATGGCAGCAATAGATTGTGTAATTAGACTCAATTTAATTGGCTGGTGTAACAAATTCACTTCGTTTTCCCAAAAAATTAGCGTCAATACTGTGCGTCCAAGGTGGGAGGTCTGAAATAAAATCAGTCTATGTAAATATTTGTTTACAGGAAAGAAACGAGCTATGGTAACGAATTTGGTATGACAGAACACACCATTCGGCATACAGCGACAGCAAATGAATCATAACAGATTACATAGTCAAAGCTTTGGGAGAAATGGGACTTGATGGTGTAGTAGTCCTTAATGATCTCTAAAATCAGAGATCAACTTATTGCCGATTTAACAGAGTTGACTATTCGACGATCTTCGTTTGGCACGACCAGTATTTGCCTAACTATTTTTCGCTTTTGCCAAAATTTTAGCTCAGTGTTTATACACTGCCTTTTTCATACTACATGTACAGTCATTGACATTAGTTTATCTACACCTACTACCTTGAATATTTCGAATACTACTGTACCAATTTTAACACGGTTTGTACCACATGAAAGTATATAACCTTGGTCATATTTCTGCATCAAACTTTTTGAAATTTGGAAATATCATAATTATGTAATACCTCATTAGAAAACCCCCTAAAATTCAACATTTTTATTATGGAATTTTTTTGTGACTTTTGTTACAGGATTGATAGAGTGGAAGTTTCTAAGGATTTTGAGCTTTGTTTCGTCAAAATATCTCGAGTGGTTGCTGCGATATTTGAGATTATCAAAATTTCGATATTTTGAGAATTTCCAATTTTTCCAAAAATTTTGATATTAGTAGACAGAGCTCACCTAGAAACGTAGGAGAATGAAGTTTTGGAACTTTCAGCGTAAAGTGGTTGGAAGTTACAGCTGTCTTAAGTTAAAGAGTTTAGCACATCAACATTTTGATATTCTGAAAATATGAATATCTCGGCCCAGTTAAAGCAAAAAGTTCCAAAATTTTGTAAGCCCATATTCTGAGGTTAGCTTTAACTAATGACATCAAAATTTCCTGAAAAACATGAAAATCTCAAACTATCAAAATGTTGATAATCTCAAATATCTCAGCAACCACTTAGGATATTTTGATGAAACAAAGCCCAAAATCCTTAGAAAGTTCCATTCTATCAAAACTGCAACAAAAGTAAAAAAAAAATTCCATAATAAAAATGTTGATTTTTAGGGGTTTTCTAATGAGCTATTACATAATTATGATATTTCCAAATTTCCAAAATTTTGATGCAAAAATATGACTAAGGTTATATACTTTCATGTGGTACAAACCGTGTTAAAATTGGCCCAGTAGTATTTGAAATATTCAAGGTAGTAGGTGTAGATAAACTAATGTCAATGACTGTACATGTAATATATTTTTGTTTTGACGCAAATGATGATTGAAAGTACAGGAGCTGCACGCGTTCACTATTTTGTTCACAATTCCGGTATAATAAAAGCAGTGCCACTGGCACTGGATGAGGTCAAGTCTCATGGTTTGGAAAGTGTTAGGCGTTAGAGTAACACTGTCAACAAGGTAACACTGTCACAACACCAAGAACTACCACCACGCTTGGTGTTGGATGACACTATTGTTACCCCTGGTAACACCAGACTGCTACTCAGGGGCAGATACAGAGCGGGGGGAGGGGTTCTAGGGGTTGGAATCCCCCTCGGCAACCAAAGATAATATTTTTTAGCGCTAAAACATCAAACACGTCGCTTGTTGCGTAGCGCCTGCCCGTGTCTATCGCCGTGATACAGCCGTTGCATCGATGAATTGAGGAAACTCTTTTCCCCTGCTTGGGACAACATACTGCATGCATTATGTACGCTTGTACTGTTTCGAAATGTCTAGGAGGAGTGGCATCGGACTTTCTCAACCTCAGATGCTGGGAAATCGCATCTCAGAGCTTCTAATTTTCAAAATTTTCCTGGGGAGGTCCCCAAGACTCCCGCCAAATCGGCGCCGGTGAAGCGCAAGCCGGTGAAGCGCGGAACTCCAACGGCCTCTACCTTCACCCCTCGAAAAAATCCTGGATCCATCCCCAACTACTGGACTACTATTCGCTGCGAAATGCACGGTCGCAACATGTCAGTGTTCTCCATAACCTCGGAGGTTATGGATGTCCTCTTCGTCAACTTCTATAAGTACTAAGACATCAAATATAGATAGATGGGTAGGATAGGAGCAGTATCTATCATGGACATGTGGATGTCTGCAGGACAGACAAACCATTGATTGATCATGGTGAAACTACTGCACAAATGAAATAATAAAATGTTAATTTATATGGTCTAATGTAAATACCATTAAATACCAATATCTTCTTAGTTTTGATTCTTAAATGCAGTGAAACCTCTCGATGAAGGACACCTTCAAGGGAGTCAGATGCTGTCCAGAGTTGAGAGGTGTCCTGCTGACCAAGGTGTCCACTAACGGAGATTCTACTGTATAGGTACACACTGGTGGATGGGAATCCTACGGTGCTGCCATCTCTGGACAACCAGTAGAACTTATTTATCCAGCTCCCAACTTGGACAAAATCATCAGATTTTGCTATGGTTGCTTCCATGCCAACCAAGGTCTTCATAACTGTGCCTCTCATCCTTGCACACTACTACAGGGGCAGATCGAGGATTTTGGAATACGGGGGGCCGGTCACCATCAGCCACAGGCTGACGGAGTAGAGTGGCAAGGCGCGGAGCCACGACAGGGAGTCTGGGGGCCTTGCCCAGAAAATTTTGAATTCCAGGTGCACTTATACGATTTCTAAGCATCTGGGGCATTATTTGCTCATTTTTTCGGAGTTAGTGACCCATTTTCCCCCAGTGTGCCAACGATTTCAGGGAATTTCACATTCCTTCACCATGCTGCATTACATGGTAGATTTACAAGGATCACCCTTTCCTACAAATGAAAGAAGAGAAGACAAGCTTTCCATTGATACCACTTACACTACATTTTCAGTATAGAAGGTAGGTAGGTGAAAACAAATTGAGAAGAACATGAATTTTACTGTTTTTCATGGAAAGTGGGAAGTGGAGAAAAACACACCTGTCTGTGCACCATAACAGTCACATACATAGAGAGCACATGGACTCGACGATCTGTACTGTGCCATCCCGTGGTGACTAGACTGAACTAATAGGCGCACAGGAAGCACAACAATGCCATCTATTGTTTGGTGAAAGAAAGTGGGTTTGACGAAAATTCTCGTCTTTGGGACACAACGGTTGGGGATGTTTGATGAAGATTCTCGTCTTCGGCACACAAGGTGTTAACAACCGCCCTTCCAAAGGTAATTAAGCAACATTTGACTTACCGAAAGGCTTGATCCTCTGTATGGCTCCAAATGACATCAGTGGTGACGGCCTGTCATTGATTCGGGATAAATGTCCTCCACTCTCTTCCAAAAATCGATGTGGCGGAAAGAAAAGTCCTATCATCCGCATGCGCATTGCGTGCATCATGTGCAAAAAGTTTTGCCCTTCATTTGAAACGAAATTCGTTTCACCCGCTTTCTTTGGCACATGAACCATTTGCGTTTTGTTTGTTGCAGTTCGTTTGGTTGTCTGCGTTTGGCTTTCATTTTGCTCGCATCATTTTATAACCATTTTGACAGACGTTTCACGATTGTTTTGGTTTTGTTTGATGATGCCAATATCAAACGATTTGCGAACAGTTTCACCTTTACCTCATTTCACCTTCCTTTGAAATGAAAACAATTTGGAGATGATCCCTTATGCAGATGTCAGGTCACACTGCGATTGTCTGATGACGGAACAGTCGGCATCAGGCGTTGCAATCATGGTCAGGTCACAAAAACGAAAATGTGTACGATCACCGTGGAACAAGCAGCATCAGCGTGCAGGGAATCGTAACCGTGTTCAGGTCACCTGTGAATGGATTACGCCCGTCGGGATGACACAGAAGTTAAATAGGTTCAATTCTTGCGATTTGTGATCTTTTTGATCGGCGACTGATCCCGATCGATGTAACTGAGACGCAACTGCAGTCATGTCACACCAGATCGGCGACTGATTTGTTCCACGCTGTCGTTCCTCAGACGCAAAGTGATCCTGAAAAGTCAGTCTGCGCCTGTTCTGTGCCATCGCAAGGTCGACCTGACATCCGCATTAGACTCACGACTCTTCCTGGACCAAACTGATCAAAACTTGAGGCCTAATGGCACTTCCTTTCGGGCATGTCGGGTAAGGACTATACTACTCCTCATACAGTCTGAAGACAGCCTCAATCTCCCTGAGTTTCAGGTTGGCATCGTCCGCCGCCGCATTGGACTTGGACATTTCGACCACAAGCTGCCGATACTTTTTGTCTTTCCCTCTGTTTCCAGGAATCATATTGCCTTCTAGTGAATTCTTCAATGTTTTGGCATTGTTTTGCCCTACCATACTAAATTGTTATTTTACACCTGTAATGTAACCGCTAGCAAGACGTACCTGAACCTTCATTCAGCCGCCTAGCAAACGAAATATTTTGGTTAATCTGCATCCAGAATTCACCTGAAGGCAGCTAGGCCTACACTCGACCAGCTTCAGCATCCTCTAGGCTAGGCCCTGTCATCACCATCATTAGGCCAATCATCAACACACATGATCAATCACTTGCACTAAGCCCAACAAAAACTTGCACATAAACGATCTGGGGCCTGTTTCATAAAGTGACTTTAAGCTGATGGTACCATTAATTCAATGCGTTTTCCATTTGGTTAAAGCTACCATTAGCCTAAAGCTACTTCATGGAACAGGCCCCTGAATTTAAGATTTTAACCTTATTATACCACACAACGCCAATGGCATCCGTACCACAACTTTTTACCAATTTTCAGATTTTTTGCCACAGATATGGATGGAATCATGATTAAAATTCGTTTATTTTTCCATAATTGCGCATACAAACCCAAGAAAAATGGCCAAACTCATTGCAGTGAAACAACAACGCCATCTGACGCCACTTGCAGCTGAATAAAACAATACTTACTTTCCAATGACCTCACACAGATCATAAACTTCATCAAACAATACTTCTTCTTCAGTCATCCTGCACGCCCCCCTCTTAGCCTTAGATCATCAGATCCTGAAAAATTCATCACAACAGAATTGGCAAGTTGAGCATCAAAAGTGAAATGGCCACGCCCATTGTGCCTAGCTCAGGAAACAAGAGGCCCATGGGCCTGCTGCTCAGCTGATATTCTAGGCCTGACATTACAAGTAACTCGGACAAGGTTTTCTAAAAGGGGTAGGCCTACTCCGGGTTTCTGCCAAAAATATGAAAGAAGTGGGGTACAACAATACAGGCCTTCATATTCCCTAATTTTAGTATTTCTGTTTACGGTGGTATGGGGCCAAAGGCCCCATCAGAGTGCCAAAGGCGCAATCGGGGGGAGTGCGAGGGGGAGGTTCCCCCCTTTGTTAGAAAATGTTTTGAAAATAGAGGATAAAAGACGCCATTTCCAGGCATCTGAGATTCCCATTTAAATAACACAACTCAAATTTGGGTGCCCTTAATTTGGGCTCCAACGTTAACGTTGTTAATTTGGGGTAATATAAAGGCCTGCAATAGCTCGTGGGGTGTCACAGGCACCCTCAGGAGCAATCTCGTACCCAGAGTTCCATGCCACATGAAACTCTGGAAAGGGCTAGACCGGTACTACTTTTGCACAATGCAAAATGCATTGTCATGGCGGATGAATTTCTGACCGTTGCACAAGCAATTGCGTAGGGATTCCAAAGAGTTCGTACTTTGTTCCTCAATAAAACATCGAATACCCAACGGAATGTTAAAAATCCTAGTATTTTTACAAATAGGCCTACTGGAACAAATTCTAATTTTCGGTGTGATTATTTTATCAAATAATTAGTAAAATCGATGAGCACAAGAATCTTGTGCTGGGTTCCAGCCCTTTTCAGAGGTCTTAGCCAAAGAAAGGATGGTGGCGACCTCTTCAGATTGCCTCAGGAGAGGCTGTAGAGACGTCCCTCAGAAAAATCTGTTTTTTTATCACTGAAAAGGGATACCACATGTTCAGAGTGAAGCCAGATGCAGGGGAAATACCATGAGTGCAAAGGGACGATGGGAACTGCAACAGACCCCAATGCAATGAAAGTGATTACGTGGCCACTCTCTCCAAGTCGGGCGTTCCCGTTTCCATGTTGCCGCACCACGCCAACCAACATCAAATCTAGCACCTATCACACATGTTTGTAACAATGTAGGCCTACAACAAACACTAGTTAACTAACTGGCCAGGTTTTCCCGCCGTCAATGATTAGCGAAGCAGGCAGCTAAGCTTGTGACGTCACGCGCCCGTAAAGGAAACCATTATTTGTGACATTGTTACAGGGACCCGTCATCTTTTTATTTATCTCTCTCGAAAATTTATTGTAAACCGCATCAGAATCACTAATCTACGGTGGCCGGTAAAGGACATGAAAAGTTTTTTTTTAAACTCGCAATACGACTTTTTAAACACGCAATACGAGTTTTTAAACTCGCAATACGAGTTTTTAAACTCGCAATACGAGTTTATAAACTCGCAATACGAGTCTCGCAATACGACTTTTTAAACTCGCAATACGAGTTTATAAACTCGCAATACGACTTTTTTGAACTCGCAATACGACTTCTTTAAACTCGCAATACGAGTTTATAAACACGCAATACGAGTTTATAAACTCGCAATACGACTTTTCAAATACGCAATACGACTTTGTAAACTCGCAATACGAGTTTTTAAACTCGCAATACGAGTTTTTAAACTCGCAATACGACTTTTCAAACACGCAATACGAGTTTATAAACTCGCAATACGACTTTTTTAAACATGCAATACGAGTTTATAAAACTCGCAATACGAGTTTATAAACTCGCAATACGACTTTTTAAACACGCAATACGAGTTTCCATTACCCGTCCCGCCGCTAGCTAGTAGCGGCGGCTTTGGGAACCAAACACCCATGGTATGGGCTGTTATGTCCGCAAAAAGTAGACGTTGACAAGCAGCAAATTAAGCAGCCTGTCAAGGACATTGTCAGACACCAAACTGTGATTTGTCAGGTGCCACTAATTTAGTGCCTGTCATGTTGACAGGCACAAATTACAGGGTTTTTACTGCAAAGTCCATTACAAGGCAGGCACTAAATCTGTGTTGGCAGACACCAAAATAAACTGGCCTGCCACTTTGTCAGATGCCTTTCAAAACATTACTTTGCTGCTTGCGTTGACAAAACAGAGACATAGGTTACAAAATCAGAGACGTGCTTTTAGAAAACAGCTTTAACAAAACAAAGATGTTCTTTAACAAAACAGAGACGTTTAGCTGTGATTTGGAGTCAACCAAAGGAGACTTTGTGTAAAGCTGCCACAATGTCACGTCACAGAAGTACTGAGAAATAGCTTACGTACTTCACATCCCAAAATAGCTAACCAATCAACTGCGACGTTACAAATTCAAAATCAAAAAGAGCCTGCCAAACAACTACGTCGTTACATCAGGCAATACCGGTCCCTTATCCTTGAGCTGTATTGGGACCGGGAACCAGTCTATATTTATGTTTGATGTCACTTTAATTTCATTCGATGAAACTTCCGGTTTTATGCGTACTCGGAATTGTGGGTAACGAGGCAGTTAAAGGTGAATTAAAGTCCTTACATACCCCCGTCCAGACAAATTTTAATGAGGTCGAATTTGATTGGATGTTTGTGCATGGTGATGTCGCATCATGCCTCAGCACGAATTAAGATAAAAGGGGGCGCTGCGATCGCTTTCGTGAAATTCGGTTTTTACTGTAGTTGAGCCCTGCCCTGTTAGTTAATATATATTTTAAAATTCCTTCGCAGTGCATTAGTACTGGGATGTATCTACAAAACGCCTGGCGCAAAACTAAAATAATAGGTGGCGCTGCTGAGATATTAATACTTTTATGTTTTTGGTCATAAGTTCTGAATGGGTTAACATATTGACCTAGTTCTTGTACGTTCATCAGTTACACATGTCAAAAAGTCGGTCACGTGACCTAGTTATGGTATCTCCCCTAGGTTAGGATGGCGCCACTAGTTGCAGGAATGAAGTGAAGGAAGGAAGGCCTAGGAAGGCCAAGCATTCTATTTTACTGACCATATGAGGAAGGAGTTAATGCCGCAAATTTCATTATGTAACCTACGGATGCACTGCGAAGGAATTTTTTTAAAATATGTTAACCCATAGCCATATTAACTACAGTAAAAACCCGATTTTCACGAAAGCGATCGCTACATTTGAAAAATGTGAACGTCTGTGATGAAGGCACGTCTCCACATTTTGTTAACTGGTCGAGTGCCAAGTCTCCTCTGTGAGCGACTCAAAATCACACCTACATGTCTCTGTCTTATTTTGTTAAAGATGTTAAACAACATCTGTGTTTGCGTTACTCTGATTTTGTAACCTACGTCTCTGTTTTGTCAACGTATACTTTTTGCGGATATAACCGCCCATACCATGGGTGTTTGGTTCCCGAAGCCGCCGCTAGCCTAGCGGCGGGACGGGTAATGGAAACTCGTATTGCGAGTTTAAAAAGTCGTATTGCGAGTTTAAAAAACTCGTATTGCGTGTTTGAAAAGTCGTATTGCGAGTTTTAAAAAAGTCGTATTGCGAGTTTATAAACTCGTATTGCGAGTTTAAAAAGTCGTATTGCGAGTTTATAAACTCGTATTGCGTGTTTGAAAAGTCGTATTGCGAGTTTATAAACTCGTATTGCGTGTTTGAAAAAAAACTTTTCATGTCCTTTACGGGCCACCGTACTAATCAGACCACAAACACTGCAAAAAATCTGGTCATGTTTGTTGGTTGTTGTTCGAGAGGCCATCTGGTGTCAATGAGTGTAACTAGCCATTCCAGGATGCGCATGTGCCAGACTGATTCCCGGTCCCAGCATAGCTGAAGGCATCTTTGATAATCCAAGGCCGCGGCCGATCTGCTCATCACTGATCGCACATCACCCTTCGAGAAATAGACCGGTCCGCGGCGTATCTTACTTGGCCCTCGCTCATGTCAGTTCGGGAAAGTTCAAAAATTGGAAACGTTTCCGACTTTGGCAACGTTTCTTTTTTTGGAAGCGATTTTCGATTCCAATATCGGGAACGTTTCTGAATTTGGAAGCCCAGATATTATGGCACAATCAAGCCTTTTGATGATGATAATTGATGATTATCGATGATTGCAGCCAACTCACGCCAGCAATTCAGATTTTACGCCGTGAAATACAAGGTCACAGGTGCTGCCATCTGTTAATGGAAAAAAACACTTCCCGATTTTTGATACTCATATCCCGATTAGGCCTAACATGCAAATAGGCCTACACCGATACACCGATTTCACAACTCAAAAATACACAGCGCCCTAGCGGAATTATTCACTAGCCATTTCCGGTTGAACCTCACCTCCAGGTAAAATTCCTAGGTTTTTAGCCTCACCACCAAGGAATTTTACCTGGAGGCGAGGTTCAACCGGAAATGGCTAGTGAATAATACCGCTAGGGGCGCTGTGTATTTGAGTTGTGAAATCGGTGTATTCTGATATCGCTGGGCTTCCAAAATCAGAAACGTTTCCAAATTCGGAACTTTCCCGAACTGATGTAGGGCCTATGTGTGCCAAATTTCCAGCGTTACTGACAGTTATTTCTGCAATTTCTGTCAAAATTTAATGCATTTTTTCATTTGTTTTTACTCTCGGCGCCGAAATCGCCGACTTTGCCTATCCGTCCGAACCGAATGTCATGCAATGCACTGATCGCATGCATGCAGTAGGCCTATATCGAGTATGCATGCATATCTGTATACAATGTATGTATGTAGGAACTGTCATGCCTACCTAAAAGGCTACCAACAACACAGGAATTCTGGCGAAAGTTTTGAAGCTATCCTTTCGATCCTAGCA
>NMRB01000965.1:35713-67572 GCA_002633025.1 Notospermus geniculatus | reverse complement strand
TTTTTCTTGAAGTTTTATTTATAAAACTTCGCTTTTTAATTTGCATCATAGAACAAGCAATTCCCCATAAGAATTAGCAGAAGATTTGTCTGGCGAGCATTAGCTTCATCAGATTAGCTTCATCACTTTAATTTTCTATTTCTGTATTTCTAGCTGTAGCCTACCTTTTGTGTTGGTCAAATAAACAAATAAACAATAAACAAACAAACAAACCAATCAGCAGCCGGATGGCGATTTTCAAATGGGAGGAATCGGCGGATGGGAATGAATGACTAGCTCTGTCCCTGATTAGCCAATCAGCGATGGGTGCTGAAATAAAATAACCAACCACAACGGAATGCGACCTGTATCCCATACCCTCGTATCTGCTATATACAGGGGCTGGGCGCCCGAGACCATGGTGACAGTCGACCATCAATCAGGTTAATTATTTCACATGGAATCATGCCTCTTTCACGTGACTTTCTTACATGTAACTTGTGTTCGACTATAAACTAACACGAATCGACGGCTTGGGCAGCTCTCACGAACCTATGATAACGTCAGAAAGGGGTTAAAATGACATGTTACCCTATTATTTCACAAAAACAACATCCAGACTTATATAGTAGACATCCTAACGAACAAATGACACCCATTTTGTCTTATTATTAGAATAGACTATGCAAGGTACACCAAAATTTGCTATCCTTACTGTTCCTCTATACTACATGTATCACCTGAGATGGAGGTCCGAAAATACCCGTGGCAGGTGACGGTGATTCTCTAAGAATCAAGGTCATCCGGAACTTGCTACGAGAGGGACTTTATCCGCCTTCTCATCGGCACTATAAGAATTCAGCTTCATATACATGTAGGGTACATTTAGTAGGAAAAAATGTAGGGGCTGATATTGCAACAATCGACAACCCTGAAATGAAAACACGACCTTACATGTACTTAGAGCCGCACTGTATTGAATTCAGAAAGTGCTTACGTCCTCCGACGTTAGTGTAGTGTAAAATGTACTATGCTCTATGTGGACACATGAGAGCTCTGCCTGCTGTTTTTTCAATGCCGTGCTGAAAGCGAGGCATTGATTTTTTAAGTACGTATCATGCAAGCATTTTGAGGACCTTCATGAGGTTATGAGACCTCTACCTGCAGTCTCCTAACACTTTGAAAATACCGTGAAATTCAATACTGTGAGGCTTTAATACAATAGAAATCATATTTCATAGCTTGCATTACAAAGTTACCGCCTCCCAATTTCTATCAGACGTGAAAAAAGTAACAGTAAAGTATAAAAATAATGTCTTCTTTTGTGCACGGGTTGGTGCACTAAGATTAATATGATACAACGAGACCCTGATCAAATTTCGTTGCTTGGTGAACAAAAACTGGAGCTCATTCACGGAATGATTACCAGAGAAGCCACTCCCATCTGTTCGATCTTTTGTGTTCTTGTCTAATAAGTGTCAGTTACAAATACGGCTCCTGCAGGTAAATGCTTGAGCTGTTACAACGCGTACCATACGAGGTACACGCGATGTATCAATAGGGAGCTTCAACGCGAAAGTCAAACCCATTGTTCGACGCCACGAAGACAGCACTGAACAAAAGGATAGACGTTCGCGTTGGCGTTTCGGGGGCTTTGCGAAAACTCCCTTTTGACGCTTCTCGATAACGCCGAGCTGTCGTCGATGATGAAGAATCCTCCTCCTCTCTGTCTCCGTGACTTGCCCAGAATTCGAGGATGGCTTTTTTCAATGCAATTGTTTACGATAAAGACGAAGTCTGCAAATGCAACCTGAGCGCCACCCATGCAGTTGTTCGCCGAGGCCTGCAGTGATAACGGCAACCTCACGACGATCGCACCAACGACTTGCAGTAGCCCCGATACAAATGACCCACCGTCTTTGAGCATCGTTCGTTACTTCGATTTCTATGTAAACATACTGGGCCGTCACGCTGTACCAATTAACGCTTTACCGTGACTTCGGTGGTGAAAAGAGGAAGTGGATCGAATGTGGCGCAACCGCACAACTGCTCGCTGAGCATCGTGGGAATCGTGGTCGCGCTGCAGCGTGATATCAAGTGGCAGTTGAACGTTTACAATGGTTTACTTGTGAAGATTACAACAACAATCGCGGCTAACCGAGGCCACCCGAAGATAGGAGACTTTAGCACGTCTGATTTCAAAAAAGCGCCAATCGTTAAAAAAGGCGTCATTTTGAAATGACCTATCCAAATGGAATCTCCATCATCTTATCTACATACCTGAACTGAATTTCAAGCTCTGCAGGCGTTTGTGGCGCCGAAAATGGCATAATAGGCCTACAGGTAGCCTGCCATTACGGCTGTCGAGGTAAATTTCGGTCTGAAATTGCCTGTAAAATCGTTGCGTGAACGTGAGTATGCACAGTGAATTCTTGCTTCTTATTGACAAAAATTAGGCCTACGTTTACGGTGAGAAGTTTCCGTCCCCTCCACGCAGGATTAGGTGTTTTCTGCCAAAACAAATATTGTACTTTGTAGGCCTACTGTCATCGCGCGGTTTGGCGCGACAAAGTCAGGGTGGGTATACACCACACGCGATTCGCACAACGCATGCGATGGTTCTTTGTTATTTCATGCCGCAATGCCTCCCAAACAAAAGCAATTCGCGTGCGATTCCAAATCGCTTTGCGAATCGCTTCTAGTGTGCACCCACCCTTAAGGCTCGATTTGGCGGGCGTTTTAATCGCCGCGAAAATCGCCACTTTTTTAGTGCTCAGTAAAAACGGAAATCGCCCCGTAGGTCGTCGAGGTTGGCGAGAGGAAAATGTGACATCGTTCCCCGCAGTGCAGCCTAAATCTGGCTAAGAAACTGCAGAAAAAGCTAAAATGATGATAACAATAATGAAGGCATCGGGTAATCTACATTCCTCTATTCATACAATGTAAAATAATATAGGCTTTTGGTATTTTTGTTATGATTTTTCGTATTTTTAAAAACATTTTGGGTCGTTTCATTTGGCTCGTTTCTTTTGAAACGTTTCAATGTTTACATACTACCCACATTCATGATGATGTATACATTCGTCCATACATCGGCGATTATGCCCCAAACAGAAGTGTCGATTTCTCGAAAAAACGCGAATAATATGCAAATTCTACTATAAGAGACATAACTTGGCGTTACATTACACTTATTAGTGAAATTTCGTGCCAATTGGTGCTATATTAAGTGAATAAACCCGTGTGACAAGAAATGATGTGGCACGAAAATAACGTCACGTCGTGAACAAAAATGTAGGGGTTGATATTGCAACAATCGACAACCCTGAAAACACGACCTTACATGTACTTAAAGCCGCACTGTATTGAATTCTACGTCCTCCGACGTTAGTGTAGTGTAAAATGTACTATGCTCTATGTGGATACATGAGAGCTCTGCCTGCTGTTTTTTTCAATGCCGTGCTGAAAGCCCCGGGCTGAAAGCGAGGCATTGATTTTTTAAGTACGTACCATGCAAGCATTTTGGGGACCTTCATGAGGTTATGAGACCTCTACCTGCAGTCTCCTAACACTTTCAAAAAACCGTGAAATTCAATAGCCTACTGTGAGGCTTTAATACAAGAAGAACAGAAATCATATTTCATAGCTTGCATTACAAAGTTGACCGCCTCCCAATTTCTATCAGACGTGAAAAAAGTAACAGTAAAGTATAAAAAATGTCTTCTTTTGTGCACGGGTCGGTGCACTAAGATTAATATGATACAACGAGACCCTGATCAAATTTCGTTGCTTGGTGAACAAAGAACTTGAGCTCATTCACGGAAGCCACTCCCATCTGTTCGATCTTTTGTGTTCTTTCCTAATTAGTGTCAGTTACAAATACGGCTCCTGCAGGTAAACGCTTGAGCTGTTACAACGTGCACCATACGAGGTACACGCGATGTATCTTTGACGCTTCTCGATAACGCCGAGATGTCGTCGATGATGAAGAATCCTCCTCCTCTGTCTCCGTGACTTGCCCCAGTGGCCTCGAGCTGGCACAGATGGGGCCAAATCATGTTTCTGAACACTAGATGGCGCAAAAATGTCATCAACAAATCAGCGACCAGTATTTCACGCAACTAGGGGGAAACATGAAACATTTTCTTATTGGTCGCTTTGGTCACGTGACAAGTATCGTGGCATAGACGTATATATTCCGGACTTTTTGTGTTATTGGGCACCACTTTTTGGAGTACATCCACTGCGAAATGAAAAGTTAACATACTAAACGTCACATACGACCCGATGTGGGACAATACAGCGGTGTAAGTACTTCGCCTTCAGCATTCTTTGGATTGCCGTGATTGCGTCCATAGAAACAACACCGCCTAAGGTTGGTTGAAAGGTGATCGGTCATTGGCCGGTTGATCCCGCGCTTTCGTCAACAACTGGTAGTGACATCTAGTGTTCAGAAACGGACTTTGGCACCAAATGTTTCAGTGGTTGAGGGTGACAGCTTCGAGCGGAGGCCGAGACCACTGAATTATTGAGTGTATGACTTGCCCAAAATTCGAGGATGGCATTTTTCAATGCAATTGTTTACGATCAAGACGAAGTCTGCAAATGCAACCTGAGCGCCACCCATGCAGTTGTTCGCCGAGGCCTGCAGTGATAACGGCAACCTCACGACGATCGCACCAGCGACTTGCAGTAGCCCCGATACAAATGACCCACCGTCTTTGAGCATCGTTCGTTACTTCGATTTCTATGTAAACAGACTGGGCCGTCACGCTGTACCGTAATTAACGCTTTACCGTGACTTCGGTGGTGAAAAGAGGAAGTGGATCGAATGTGGCGCCACCGCACAACTGCTCGCTGAGCATGGTGGGAATCGTGGTCGCGCTGCAGCGTGATATCAAGTGGCAGTTGAAGTCAACGTTTACAATGGTTTACTTGTGGAGATTACAACAACAATCGCGGCTAACCGAGGCCACCCGAAGATAGGAGACTTCAGCACGTCTGATTTCAAAAGAGCGCCAATCGTTTAAAAAGGCGTCATTTTGAAATGACCTATCCAAATGGGATCTCTATCATCTTATCTACATACCGGTACCTGAACTGAATTTCAAGTTGGTAGCCTGCAATTAGGGCTGTCGAGGTAAATTTCGGTCTGAAATTGCCTGTAAAATCGTTGAACGTGAGTATGCACAGTGAATTCCTGGTTCTTATTGACAAAAATTGTATACGTTTACGGTGAGAAGTTTCCGTCCCCTCCACGCAGGATTAGGTGTTTTCTGCCAAAACAAATATTGTACTTTGTAGGCCTACAGTCATCGCGCGGTTTGGCGCGACAAAGTCAGGGTGGGTATACACTACACGCGATTCGCACAACGCATGCGATGGTTCTTTGTTATTTCATGCCGCAATGTCTCCCAAACAAAAGCAATTCGCGTGCGATTCGAAATCGCTTTGCGAATCGGTTCTAGTGTGCACCCACCCTTACGTGCACGTATCGACCAGAGTACAGCGTGGCGGCCCAGTGTGGTAAAGTTACCTGGTACTTAATTCACCAAGAGGTAATATCATGCACGGCGGCAGATTTCAAAGGACATTCGGAACTTCGAAGGCAACTGCTCGGCAATTTCCGTAGACACTCGCATTTCCCCTCGGACACAATTCCAAGGCAGCCATCTTGAATGCGCAACGATTTCAATGCGTTTCTGGTGGTTTGGATGCGGTCGCCTCATCACACCCTGCGCACGAACGAAATAGGTCACACAAAAACGTTGCGTTATTGATCAATAATTGGCAGATTGGGTAACATATCGGTAAGTTTATATATAATATGCCTCAACTTATCCAGGAAATAAGGTTGGATCTCTTTAGCAGGCCGAAATTCGGCGAAAATAGTTCCACGGTCGGTCACGTGGGTTTGTTGATAACAACATGGCTGCCTTGGGCTTGTGTCCGAGGTGAAATGCGCCGCCCAGTGGATAGATAAGCAGTTCGCCTCCGGTCGTTCCGAATGTTCAAAGGACTGTCACAATGAAGACATATACGGGCATGTGATCTTTATAACTATAGTAGAAACCCCTTGACAGATCCCTTCGTGGTCAACCGCCATCTTGAATTCTTGAATTTGTTAGGTCACATGGCTGTGGCCGCAAACGGAACATTTATACATCCTGATGTCACATCCTGTTGTCACATGGCTGTGGCCGCAAACGGAACATTTATACATCCCGATGTCTTACTAATATACCACATCGCTGGCAGTTTGGAAGCTTATCTTCAACCCCTCATCGCTGTGGTAGGAGTGGTCGGCAATATCATATCATTCTTGATTTTATCACTGCCTGTCTACAAGGACAGTTCCACCTGTATCTTCATGAAGGGGATGGCAGTGTCTGATTCAATGTACCTCGTCATGTACATTTTACAACGGACTGTCATTTCAATTACACACGAGGAAATTCGTACCATGTCAAATTTTAAATGGCTTTGTAATATCTATCTCTTTTGGTATTATTACGCAGGGCTCGTTTCTTCCATCATACTTCAAACAATGTCTCTTACAAGACTGTTAGCCATGCTTTTTCCACTCAAATCTCGGACATGGGGTAGTGTGGGGAAGGCTAAGCGTTTCTTGGTCGTCCTTTTCGTCTGTCTTGGCTTTGTACTTCTGCCAATGAACCTGTTACGCCAGAGGCGAAAAGCATTCGAAGGTTGGTTGTGCCCATTTCATTTTTCTGGCCACCTGGCAACTATTTACGACCAAGTTTACTCAATCTTTGGTGTATTCATCCCGCTCGCCGTCATTGTCATCAGCAACATCGGGATTTTACTGGCTCTTAAGACCAATGAAAGAAAAAGAGAAGAAATGACCACGGACTCCAAAGCTACAACAGGTAGGCAGGTTGTTCGAATGCTACTGGTCGTTTCTATGACATTTTTCGTTCTTAAAACCCCCGCTAGCATACGAACGACATTTTGGAATCTCTACCACTCGGCCGTGGGCAACACGTCGTCTTTAATAACTGCACTGCATAGACTTTCCGTGACGATCACCGAAATCATCGATTCCTGTAATTATGCTTTTAACACGTATATCTACATTTTACCTGTCAAGAAATTTCGACAGAATGTAAGGTATGTCTGTTCTTGTACGAAGCAGAAGGACATTCAAACACTTTCCGCATTATCTGTTTATGGCAATCCAAAATGACAAATCCGTTCCACTTTGAGTTGGCCAAAGACACATGTATAAATGATTCATGTAAGTTTGACCAAGCAAACATTGGAATGAACTTAGCAGAGAGAAATTTGAGATATGATATCGGCATGCATAGTTAGAAAAACCGTCTTTCTCCCATCGATAATGGATGAGTCCCAAGCTCAAACTCGCTAGCCCAGTGGTACGGCGTTCCGCGTTTTCGGTTTGCTTCACTTGTACCACTGGCTTCAAACGCCCTCATCACTTCTGCTCGGAATGAGCAGAATGAAGAAAAACTGATCTACAGGTAGTTTTACACCCTAATAAAATCATAATCGTACTTTCAAGTTTAGGAGTGTACCAAAACACCAAACACACCATGAATTTTAAACATTTGTTCATTATTTTGTGTTGCACTATTTTGCGGCGGATTACACGTATGGCTGTGAATCGGTTCGGTCGTTCCGGCAGAAATATTTTCTATTTTACAAGCAACCAAATCGGTGGACCAATCAGTTTCGTCGAATTTGATCACATGATTTTGTGAGTGTAAACATAACCACGTGAAACAAGGAGGCAGCCATCATAAATGACGTCATTCCTACGCGAAAAGAAGTAGGGGCACTGACGTTTGAAGGCAGAGTCAGTAAGGTGAANTTCAAGACCCTACTTTGTAGCGGCCTAAGTTGAAATGAGGGGATTCACGTTGTAGCACGATTTGAGGGTCATTTCTTACGCAAAGTCTCTCCGTTATAGGCCTCGAGGCCTACATGGTAGGCCCTAAATTTTTGTTTTGTAAGGCATGTAATATCGGTAGATCTAGGCCTAAACTTCATCATCATCATCATCCTCAGCATCATGTTCCATCAGGAACTTTGCCGCTCTTTTGTACTGCGCGAGGGGCAGTCGCGAAAATAAAGTCTCAAACAATTGGTCCTTCAAAATAAATCCATCCCCAAAACCTCCAATCCACCCCAAAACCTTCCCCTGGCGATCCTGGCCCTTTTTTATGCGGGTGCATATGGACAATGACATGCCCTGGAGGCGAACCTTTTCCCTAAAAAGAAAGTTCGGGAATTTTCTTCGGGCTCAGAGTCGGCCCATTTTCAGTAAAAAAAGGAAACAAAACACGAGAGAGGGAAGAACGGGTGAAAAAAAGCGGGAAAAAGCATCGACCAAGTGGAGATTCGAACCAGGGACCTTTGGATTACTAAGCAAACGCTCTAGCCGACTGAGCTATCGAGGCAGCTGACAGACATGAGGTTAGGCCCCTATAGTGTAGGCTTGATCTTATTTTTTAATCCGATACATAGAATTAGAAAAGGGTTCAGTAGGCCTTGAGGGGCATGCCACGATAGACAAAGAAAGAGAAAACAAACAAAATGTAAACAATCATTGAATTTCGTGGCCCGCGAAAATGTTTCTGATACATTAGCCCCTGGTGGCAGATTCTAGAACTAATCCTTATGATCCGTGTACGGAAGAGCGATTCCGGTCTTGCAGCCACGGATTTTCCGTGTCTATAACCACTTCGTTATAATACACAACATGTACCTGTTTCCTGTACTTCGACTGTTTTGAGAGAGAGACATTTCATAGAACCAGTGGCGGATGTTTTTTCTGGACCATTCGGCAATTTCGTTCGGACTTCAATATTTTTAGTAAAGAAAGACAAACGTGAGGCAGGAGATTTCATAGAACTGGCGGCGAATGTTTTTTTCTGAACCTTTCGGCAATTTCGTTCTTTCGTATTTTCAGTGAAAAGAAAAACAACAGGCAGGAGAAACAATGAAAAAAAACCCGTCACAGTCGGGAGTCGAACCAGGGACCTGAGGTTAGGCTACTACGGCAACGCTCTAGCCGACTGATCTACCGAGGCAGCTGGCAGCGATAGGGATTGAATCTCGAGGTCTCATCCAAAAATGTGACCCGTCACCGCAAAACTAGTAGGGGAAGACGGGGCACAGTGGGTCGCGATTCTTCTTTTCCACGAATACTCAGAAATGAAGCAATGCAGGTTTATAAATGAGGTGCCAAATGGTAGAGGGGGATGTTGCCTACATATAACAACTATTATCTTAACGCCAACTGCTACCAATTTCTCATAGGAGGCTCCGCAAAAAAAATTCCAAGTGACCCACTGTGCCCCAATAGCGGGGCACACTGGGTCACCACCTGGGGCACAGTGAATCACCACATCAAAAAGTGAAAATATGAAGATCAACCTATGTAAATGGTAAGAAATATGTATTGTTTCAACGACTTAAGGAAGCAACAGAAACATTACAACTTCCATTGCACTCAGACAAAGCCCCCCGGAGCCTACATAAACCAACCAAAAACAATACTAGTAGTTCTCCTCAAGGTAAAAATAATTCTACCCAGTGAAATATTGCTTAGTTGATTCAAACATCTGTACCATAACTTTCATTGCATTTCAACATCTATAGTGAGGAGTGAGGTGATCTTGATGGCTGAAATAGACCTGGGCACAGTGAGTGACCACTTGGGTGACAAAATGTAGTGGCCCACTGTGCCCCATCCCAATGTGGGCAAGTTGACTTTTTCACGACCTTCGACCTCTGTCTTGTCAGGGATGGCCTAAACATAATGGGCACCACTTAATTTACACCACCACATTCTTCTCCTTTCAGATTTTAGTGGGTTTTTCAATATGTCTCCGCAATCTATTTGATATTACAAAAATAATGAAGGGCCAACATTTTAGTTTTGATGCTGAAAAACAGACATTCCTTTGCATTTTTTTGCTAACACTTGGAATGCTTACAAATTAAACTTTTGGAAATGGGTTAATTTTGCGCCCATCATCTGATGATGTCATCACGGATGTCCTTGCTTTCACTTTCGAGAAATAGCCACTGATTCACTGTGCCCCGTGACCCACTGTGCCCCGTCTTCCCCTACTAAATCCCTCTGAAGTTGGCAAGTTGAGTTTTGTCAATTTCAGTAGGCCTAGGCTTATTGCCTCTCTCTTTTTTAAAATGTGAGGGCTGTAGGCTATGCACCAACGAAGATTATCTTGAACTCAGGTTGAGCCACAACTTTTCCATTGTCACATCATGCCCTGGCAAACCTGAACAACTGAAAAGCTAACAAGAAATGTTTTTAAAAAAACATAGGGCGGTGGTGTTTGAATTTCCTGATTGGTTTGCTATTTTGTTGGGCAGGATTTTGGGACGTGACTTGATTGACCAGTTGATCGTGCCATTACATGATCATGACGATGCGAGGACTTCGAACTGGAAAGACAGCTGAGACCATTTTGAGAAATCATCAGTCAATATTCAGTACAATACAAATGTCATAGCCCGCTCCCCACGGAGCATGGCCATTCGTGAGAAACAGGAGGAAATTCGGAATTGACAAAACCACATAGGCGCATTTAAAAATACGCATCCTGGGCTAATCTGGCGATGACTACAGGGGTGCTGGAATGCATCACTATTAACGTCCGGCAATGTCATCAGAAGCATTTAAAGATGCTCTAGTTCGAATCGTATACATTACGGTGTGCCACCTATTGTCAACTTCTGGTACTAACAAATCAGATAAAATTGAATTAAATCTCGCCTTTCAAAACTTTTTGTTTGTTTTTGAGCGTTAAATCATAAATATATTTCAGTTACAAGAATATTTATCAAGATAGATATAAAAATAGAAAACATTAATGTATTGGTATACACGGTGCTGCCACCTGTCCGATGAAAAATAACTATTATAATCAACACACACGCTCATACATGTCACAGGCGAATTCCCTATCAGTCCACCCTCATGCCCTGATATATTGACGTGCATGCCAAAACTGACGTCGTTGCTAAGGTGAATCGGTTCTAGGCGATGCCCATGGCGTAGCCTAGAAGCATAGCGTCAACACCATTGGTGATGACGTCAACGTTGTGCGGTCAGATATGAGGTGGGATTGCACTCGATATAGTACCGGTATGTACTGTACAAGAAGCCGTATGGACTATATTCGCTTTGTTTCCCCCGGGTTTTCAAGCCAATCCAGCTGCTGTCATTCAATAACTAACACAGGTATTAGTGATTTTTTTATTTTCATGCCCTCAGTTGTTTATACGGCCCACTCAAACTTTGCATCGAGCAAAATGGCGACAGTTGACGGTTGCTAATACGGTGATTACACCTTTTTTGAATGATAAGTATCCGCATCAAATAGAGTTCCAAAGCCAGTAGTATTTTATGCAAGGTTCTCGTTTACTTTTCGAAAAAAATGCAAAAACATCTTTATAAGCACTCGAATCACGACGCGATGACGTCAACTGAACGTGATGTAATTTTCAACAACAGAATGTCCTAGCCTATGTTGTGTGTGATACACTGCATTCTCCCCACGGAGCATGGTCATGCGTGGGAGGAACGAGAGGACAATTCGGAATTGACAAAAATCACTATAAGCTCAGTATGCTTACACACAGCTGCTGCATCACACATAAATTGCGCTATAATGTCATCAGAAACACTTCGCCAACACAATTTCATCGTTCTACTTTTTATTAACATTTGTCATTTGTTTTTCTGGAACGTTTACCCAGGTGAGCACATGGTCCATGGACCATTTCATTTTGTTGAAATCAACAAGTTACTTTTTGTCATGAATATGTTAGGAGGCTTATTTTCAAAGAGCGTCAATAAAGTCAGCATAGGTAGCCTCCCGCCTTAAATCGATTTAATGTGGGCATTAAATCAATAAATGTCCTCATATAAAAATCAATTCCAATTCTATTCTGCGACAAACGTAGTTTCATGAGGAGAAGATGAAGTTTGAGAATGAGACAAATAATTTACTTTGTGACCATGGCCTATAGTGTTACGTCAACACGTACCGGTACTTGGATTTTACCAGACGATCAATGTCTGGGCTACGGTCATCCCCTTTCGCATGACGACAAGTGATGGGTGCGATTTATCAATTATTTAACAACACATCGGCGATTTCTACTTTCATCGTCAGGCAGTAAAGCACAGATTCCAAGTTATTAATTATGAACAGGGTTATTGGTTTGGCGATTATAGTTTCCAACAGGTGAACTTTGACAGTAATCGATTAAAGACAAAATACAATCGTTTCTGGATATCATAGGTTTGTGGGTTTGTGTCACTCGAGCAGGCAAAGTTGATAGTGATGGATAGTGGTCGCTTCAATAAGCTATCACTATAGTACGTTTAAGTCATCTGGAGCTCGATGGGCGGACCTTCGGTTGTCAGGCAGACCTTGGTATTGTTGGTGACGTCTGGCTATTGAAATGCGTTTTATTGACAGGACACTTCCAGCCAATCCTATGCCTGTGCCTGTGTTCAATTTCAAATCAAGGTCTAGTTGTATGTTCAATTTCAAACCAAGGTTCAGCTGGTTAGAAAACAATGTGCGTTGGACCGTTTAGAGTAAACCCTAAGTTCATTGTGGTCTGGTCACTAAGGGTTTGATTGACATACGCCCATCGAGCTCCAGATGACTGAAACGTACTATAGTAGCGGCGATGGAACAAGTAGGAATGCGTCTAATTCCCTGGTGTCTCTTTGTGGGACACATCCAAGGTATGCCGCATCTTTCACCGATAATACGAAACTTCTTGACTTCGCTCGATAGGCTATTCCCCATTTGCATGCAGCCTACTGATTTTTCTCCACAGGGTTTTTTATAAACGATAAGCACACACAGAGTCACAGCTCGCCCCATACATTCCCAACCTCGTTCCCAGGGGTCGTTCGCTTTCTGACAATATGGCGGTCGCGTCACTAACCCCTGGCATCAGCTTTGGATTTAACGCACGTGATTGGTTGACGGGAAACCGTCAAATATATCCAAGAATATACGCAAAGAAATTTTCAAAATATTTTGGATCAAACCAGAAGGTTATCTATATCCAGGTTTGATGATTTTTTGTAAAAAGAATTTTAAAAAGNTTCAGCCATTGACTCCTTGTGTGTATCCCATAGTGCCCTTGGATCCGACAGTTCGCAAAGGTGCAACAGCAATGCGAAAAGATGGCGTATCCGAGTTGGTGCTTGACACAGAGCAGCTTCTTGCAGGGTTGTGTTCCACTGCTGATCATTTTCTAGAAGTCCACGGGCATTGCATGCCTCTCGAAAGGTGCTGCATTTGTGGTTATCGACTGTTTGTAGGTCCTTGAAGCTTGTCGGTCCTGTCACTGTGTGGAGAAGTAGTCTGAGGTAGAAACATTCAGCATTACTGGGGTGCACTGTGTACACTCTCCCTAATGCAGTGGACGACCGGATGTCTTCATAACCGTCAACAGCTTGACCTCTGACTCGTCTTTTCCATTGTTTTTGCCGACTGTCCCAGGTGTAGTATTTTGGTACTTCATTGTAGAGTAGTTTTCTTGCGAATTGATCATGTTCGCAGAGCTGGAAGAAGGCAGTAAGGGTCGTCTTGGGTGGAGCAACCGCTTTTTCTCTGGCTGTGTCATTGGTGAAGTATACCCTCTGACCATTTTCTAGGTGGACTTGAAGGTGAATGACGGCTGGGAAGCGTTCATGGATTGGGAAGGATAGAATTCTCCAAATGGCTTCATTCGTACTGATATATCTCCCAACTTGGTACTGCTGGATTTCATTGATTGGTTGGCCGTTGTTTTGGATTTCAAAGACTGCCATGTCGGAACCTTTGCAGATGTATTTGCAGACATACTTTATGCTTTTTATCGATGTGCAGATTTCAACGTTGATGTGGGCGTTGAAAACTCGGCAGAGAAGTGGATTGTGTGGAACAACCCATCGGTTATCTACGACGATTTCGTGGCCATGCATTTGGATACTGGCAGTGGAAGCCCCATCCTCCGGGGATCGCCTTCTGTACAGGGGATAGCCATCATGGCCTGTCTGTGTTTCTTGCAGTAGAGATTTCGGGTACTTTTTTGTGCAAATTCCATCTTTCATGCACGGGCTGCGTGGGTTAAGAGGACCACATGGACCGTGGATCATGTTGTTTTTGATGATCTGAAACAGTTGTGGGTCTTCGTCTTCATTGGGTAGTTCTGCGCATACGAATTTGTCAATGTCATCCGAGTGTATCCTGTTGTGCAACCAGCAAAGAATATGGGCATGCGGAAGACCTCTCTTTTGCCATTCTATTGAGTAAATGTAACATCGCACAGGACCGAAGATTTCTTGTTGTACAATGAGATCCATGAGACTTTTGTGTTTCAGTCGAAAAACACGTGCGATGATGTCATGTCGGTCTTGTGGTTTTTCATGTGGCAAAAGTTCCTGTTGTATTTCTGTCCACCGCGGGTTACATGTGAACGTTAAGAATAAATCTGGACGTCCGTAGTTTCGGACGTAACACATGGCATCTTGAGCGCGTTCATGCATATAACGCGGGCCGCCTGTGAATGTTGAAGGCAATATGACTGGTTGTCCGAGGTTTTGAGCAGTTTCGTCTGTACTGATTGCGTCTCTGAGATGTATGTACTGATCAGCTCTAAGTTGCTTTTGGTTGTACTGCAGGAACATTAGCCTCTCCGTTTCGATTTTGGCATACATATCAACCCAAAACTGGTGTGATAAATCCCTGCATCTGAGGAGCAAATGTGGTGTCTGGCCTCGAGTCATCATCTTGTATGCGTAAAGTTCCATGGCAGTAACTTTCTGGTTGGTGAATGCCTGAGTGTTCGGATTGTATCGTTTAATCTGAAAGTGGTAAAAACTGGGAAGTTAGATTGTCTTTGCTGGGCTTGGTCTTCTCTACTGTTGATGAAGTAAATTTGTAGGAACTTTGGTTCAGCTTGGTTTAGTGGATAGAGGGAACCAGCCAAGTGGTAAACTTGTCCTTGGACTTTGAAGGTAGGCATGAAATCGGTTTCCCTGATTCTATTAGAAGCAAATGATGTCATCTGGAAGCAGGAGTTGTACTGATGGACCTTATCTAGGAAGTGTTTGGAGTCAGGATGAGTACTGTCAATTAAAGACTGCAGCAGTGGAGGAGGATCATTTGACATGTTTGAGGATGGGAGTTTAATTTTCCCACGTGAACAGCAAATGGATGGTGATTCTCCTGGCCATCTTCTGGCTGAACAATGTTGACAAATTACCGACATGGTTCCAATATTGCATTGATTTAGGTAGGTGGAGTTCATGTATCGTTGGTATGCAGAGGCCGCCATGAAGAGGGAGTGTCGTCCAGGTGGGGTAGATGTGTTTGCTGACGCCTGCCGTTCCGCGCGTTTTCGCTTTGCGTCTTTGCTAAAGGCCGTGATCCACTGTCCCGATTTTTCGCCGCAGGCGGTCGCAGGCGAACTTACGACCAGGTTACGACCTGATCTGCGGTCTGTCTGGGACCAGACCGTAGCAGTGGATCAGCTACAAGGTTTTCGCCGCAGACTGAACTGTGGTCAATTTCATGCCTGCGACCGCCTCAGGCAGGAACTTAGGCCTTGCGCTCGGATCAAACATGTTTGATTTTGTCGTAGGTCGTAAGCACGCCGTGGGTATGCCGGAGCAGATTATCCAATTGAAACAGGTTATTTAATGACGTAAGGCGCCTTTTATAAGCAGATCGCTGGGTAAAAATATTTTCTGATATTTTGAGAGCAGGATATGATCAAGAACCTTTCCTAATATCTTGAGTCTCGTCTTAACTGCGCCGGCGCAGTGGATCTACTTTTGAACCTACAACAGTTGGTCTCAGGCCGCCGCGGACTTAATCTTAACTTGGTCGCAGGCGAACGTACGGCGGCCTGCGATCATGTCGTAGATCGTAAGCTCGCCTGCGGCGGCGACTTAACTGCGCCGGGACAGTGGATCCTAGGCTTTAGCCGATCTAGGGCTGTACTTCTGCGACGACGCTGTGCAGGCATGACTTAGCTTTTGGTGTTACTGTTACTGGTGAATAACGGAACACTGAAACAGAGTTAGGAATAATTGAGTGATGGTTTATTTAAAGTAAAATATTGCAATCAGTTATAATTCATTTTACACAGGGAATGGTAATTACAGAGTATTGAGCCTAAAAGGGAATGTAGAAACTTTATGGATGGTTGCAAATTCTCCTGTCAGTTTTATGCTGATAAAATTTCCATAGCCTCTTTTTCGGTCACTTCTTCATCTTGCGACTGACACTGAGAGTGTGAGGCGTCAGATTCTGCCTCCAATGAGGATTGGCTCAATAGTTCGTCGTCTACGTCATCGTCATCAAATGGGCAGAACCGTTTCTGCTTTAGGTGCTGTTGCGTTGGCTCAGCTGGACGTTTTGTGATCGTCGTACTGTGCTGCATGATTACTGGCTTGGTGGATGTTCTGGGCGAGGCAGCATTTGGGGATTGCAGTCGAGCCAAGATCTTTGAGGACCTTTTTTTCTTTAAATTCTACTGCAAGTTGTTTCTTTAGGTTCTCAACTCTATGAACAACTGCTGCTATGTCTGTGTGAAATTCGTGTCTTAGCTGTGGCAAGAGGTGACCGAGTTCTTTATATTTTCCGTCGGTGAACGTTACCTGCAAATCCGCTAGACTCCCCCTTGTTTTTTTTCTGCAAATTGTTCAATATTTTCAGTATGTCCATCGCCTGGCATACTGCGCTGGGTGTAGTGGACATCTGAAAATGTAATGGCAATTTTGTACAACGTTGTTATAATTGCAGGCCTTCCAACTGCAGGCCTTCAAACACAGCCCAGGTGGCATGGCCGTTTTGGGGTAATTAGGCCTAGGCATCATTCGTTTAAAAGACCACTGTACACGAAGTGATAACTAAAAAGGCAATTTCCAGAGTGTTTGCGAATTTTCGACCCCAACCGGGGTCTTCTTCAGGCTGGAACTTTACAATCCGAAACTCTAGAACAGACTGAGCTGAAACCCAAATGTAGACATGAAGTATCCCATCCAAAACAGGACGTGACAGCAATTAAGGAAAGAAAAGAGTACAAGCCCCAAAAGGTGGTTGCTCAACCTAACAGAAATGTAATTAGTGAATGTAAGGCTTGACTAGGCTGAAGGGAAAATATAGCTTGGAGGAATTAAACTAACAGTATAATTATACTAACAGTACAATACCCCCAAGACCATAGTAAGAGTAATTTATATTAAACAAATGTATGAGGAAGTGATAACAAATAAGGCCTAGAAAATAAATGAAGAGCAAGATAATACAAAATGAAGGGGCAACAGTAAAGAAAGGGAGCCTATAGGTGAACAGCACCTACAAAACCTGACCAACGAAAAATTAGAAACAGACCATCATGGACGAAGACATAGGCCTAAAAAGAGGAACCCTGTCCTCCAAGGAAAAGGGTCTACTAAAGGGAAAAGAGGGGTTGCAAAGCACTGACCTGCGAACAAAATAGGAGAAGAGCAATGGAAGACAAGGCCTAGAAAAAGGACCCCTGTCCCCCGGCCCGAGCTACAGTCTTCCAAAGCAAATAGGAGAAGAGCAATGGCAGACAAGGCCTAGAAAAAGGACCCCTGTCCCCCGGCCCGAGCTACAGTCTACCAAAGCAACGACCCTATTAAAAGAAAAAAAGGGGGAAAGGGACCCCATCTGGGGCCCCATGCCAAAACTTTTTTGGCCCTGACACTAAGGGGAAGCTGTGAGGTTATCAGAAACTCAGCACCTGGTGTTGAGGCCTGAGGGGGTGATAGTTTTAAGGGTCCACATCCACCATAACTCTGTCTTGAGGAGGGTCGTCTCATTTGGACATGTCTCCAGAATGGTGAACATCAGGTCCTTGATAGAATGTCCTGGCAGTTTAAAATGGGTATAGAGTAATGAGCAGTCACGGTCATCCTCTATCCCCCGCCGGATGTTGGATTTGTGGTTGTTCATCCTTCTCCGGAAACACATGGTCTGTCCGACGTACTGGTTGACTGTAGGGCATCTGGTACAGGTGATAC
Source organism: Notospermus geniculatus (assembly GCA_002633025.1). Lineage (NCBI taxonomy): Eukaryota > Metazoa > Nemertea > Pilidiophora > Heteronemertea > Lineidae > Notospermus > Notospermus geniculatus. The sequence continues at coordinate 49,511 of NMRB01000965.1, read as the reverse complement.
AGTAGACAACGTTCTTACTGTCACAATCCGTGGGGCTCCTCAGGCGGAGTTGATGGGACTTTCCGGTGGATGAGCTGGTGATGTGGGACTGGGATGGTAAGGAGATGCAAAGTTCACATTTCCGACCCCTCTTAGATCCTCTCCGTGAGCATGGGTCACAGGTGGGCTTAGCCTGTTGGATGTCCGAGGTGGGGACCTTGGCTCTTACAAGCACATCCCGGAGTTTTTTTGGCCTCCGGAAAGCAATGAGGGGTGGCTCTGGGCAGCATTCCTTCATTAAAGGGTTCAAATGGAGTAATGGTAGGAAACGGCGAGTGATAGCAGTGATGTCTGGCAGTCCGGGGTGGTAAGTGAGAACTAAGGGGATCCTGCGGGTTTTAGAGGACGGCTGGTTGTCCTGGACCCCACTCCCGTTGGCACCCTGGGTAGCATGGCGACCCCCAGAATCAGCTCTGTCTGTACCCCCATCCTGGGTACCGGTATCTGTTTCCGTCGTCGTAGGGGGGTGGGCCCCCTGGTGGTCATAACGTTCGATCGCCCTTTCCACCTCCTTAGCAACCTTCCGTCTGTTATGGCCCCTGTCTGCGAGAAACCCTACCAAGTTCTGTAGGTGTTTCAGGGCTGCTGGCCGTTCCGAGCAGATGGGCAGGATACGAAGGGCTTGGGAAAAGGGGATGGAGCGCTTAACATGGCCAGGGTGACACGAAGCTGGGTGGAGGTATTGGTGAGTGTCCGTGGGTTTTACATAGAGGTCAGTAACAATCCTTGAGTCACGGAGTTTGACAGTCACATCCAGGAAATTCTCGGGCCGGGGGACAGGGGTCCTAGTCTGTTATGGCCCCTGTCTGCGAGAAACCCTACCAAGTTCTGTAGGTGTTTCAGGGCTGCTGGCCGTTCTGAGCAGATGGACAGGATACGAGAATACTAGGTCATTATACTGACCGAATCATTTAACCCGTCCTATAGGACAGGGTATTATGTGACTTAATTTTGGGGTCATTTTTCCTGTCCCAGTTACTGTGTTGAAAACGCAACATTTGGTTGATTGCATATTGTGACTTTAAGCTAATGGTACCATTAACTCAGTGCACTTTCCATTTGGTTAAGGTACCATTAGCTTAAAGTCACTTTATGAAACAGGCCCATTAAGCTCTTTTGCATGGTAGAGAGAAAACCGACGTTATACAATTATCGTTTTCACAATTCTGAAAGAGAAACATCCACAACTTTAAATTTGTGTCTCATATTTCAAACCATAGTTTATTAATATTCTTATGTATTTGTTTTCGTAAGTACGCATTTCGCTATAATTTTTTTGCACATAAGAACATAATTGTTATTTCGCCAGGTAGAACTGGTTCATTGGTGGATTTCAACCCAATGCTATTAGGTCATTTTGACCCAACCCCTACACTTGGTTATTTTCGACCCAGTTTTTCAACCATTTTGCTTGCGCCAGTAATATGGGTTAGAAAAATGGCCCAGCAAGGATTACACAATATTATGACTCTGTTATTGGGGCCGAATCGGTAGATGTCGTCCTGGGTAACCCTAAAGTTTACCCAGGACCAACCTGGGTAACCCTAAAAGCTACCCAGGACGATCCTGGGTAAACTTTAGGGCACTAAAGTTTACCCAGTTTGAAATTCGCGTACCTTTTCACCTGCGGTCGAGGTTGAAATTGGTATGTTTTCAATGTAGCAACACACGAAAATTCCTTATCGGACGGTGTCTGTCGTCATGGTCGTGCATGTTGTCCAAACTTTACGCCTACCTTGTGAGCAACAAAATGTGACTTTAAAAGCTCTCTATCCGGGCTATCTATAAACATGTGTAACGGGCGCCTTGTACATTTGTTGTACCTATACTCACCAGCGATAGCCTACTGGTGCCCATGTCTCCACAGCACCGCTGGCAATTTCCCGCGTCAGTGCATAAGCTCATCCAAAACTAGCCACTGTAGTTTGGGGTCACGTTTTACACCGTTACGCAGTTCGTATTTTCTTTTTGATTTCTCGACCTTTAGATGTGAACTGACCGTCCCTATAAGATGCGGTCAAATTCAAATACATCTGCAAATCCTCCGCAGCAACACAACGGACGTTATCAGCTAGTCTGGTTCCCTGACCTGCTGTATGGTGGCGCTGACTGATGGTGCGATACAGAGGTCAGGCAGGCGCCACCGTTAATACTGATCACGTGATCTAAAATTGTCAAGATCCTGACAATTTTGCTGTGACGTCACTTAGTAACAGGACGTTTCGCTACATCGAACATCAAGCCGATTGTGCAGCCTTTTGACCCTATAACTTCGGAATTATTTCTCTTGCTATACCTGTACAGGACGATGCAGAGGCAGAGCTGATACTGGTGCACCGAAAACATAAAGAACACCCAGCATTTTGACAGTTTTCACACACAAATGTACAACTCCTAGACTAGTTCCTTGTCGTTCCGCTACGTGGCGCTACGCTCTACTGCACTATAACGACAAGCACGGACCACCATCTTTTGTTCAATTAGTCGGAATTCCGCCTAATTCGTTTTTCCACATCTGCGCAGGTTTCTGCGCAGGTTCTTATGCGTGGAGAGTGGAAATGTTCTAAATATAGCCTGGAACACGTGCATTTTGACGGTTGAACTACATGAACTGACCACTGACGTGACAGCAGCTGGATTATTATGTTCGACTCTCACTGACACTGGGGTTGGAAACTGTTAAGTTTACGAGGGATGAGGAGTGAGTTTTTTCACGGTATGTTGTATGTAGGCATACTGGGAGTCCTTTGTTTTTTCGTCTCGTTTTTGTGAGGGCAGATAGGCCTAAACTCTGCATGCAGTGCACACAGCAGCAGCAGTGCACAAGTGTGCCGTGTAGGCCTTGCTTGCATCCATCACATCATGACATACCTCCCCCACTCTGGCGGTAGTCCTCCTCCTGGAGTGCGATTAGGCCTAGATCATGAGATAAACTCCAAGAAAATCTGCGGAACAAAGCAGGGTTTCTTGAAACCGAGACACAGTTGCTGGGAAACACCCCGAAGAGTGCTAAAATAGAATGTACTACGTCATCAATATGGTTCAAAATGGCGCCCCGTTCCTGTCTTTATATTTTCAGCCATCTATAAAGACAGGGTACCAGTCTATACAACTCCTTCACCGAATCCCGATATCCCCATAACGGTCAGTGCATGACTAATGTTCTATTTTTAGCTCAGTATCGACGCGGCGCCTGCCTGACCACTGTATCGCACCATCAGTCAGCGCCACCATACAGCAGGTCAGGGAACCAGACTAATTATCAGCTGCCATTTTTCGGCCGATTTTATGGATTTCGTGCACTGACATATGACTGAAGTGCCGTTTTCAAGATCCTCGACCGCAGGTGAAAAAGTGCGCGAATTTCAAACTGGGTAAACTTTAGTGCCCTAAAGTTTACCCAGGATCGTCCTGGGTAACTTTTAGGGTTACCCAGGTTGGTCCTGGGTAAACTTTAGGGTTACCCAGGACGACATCTACCGATTCGGCGTTATTGGGTCAGAAATTGTTCGAGTGTGTCCGAAACGACCCAAATATTAACTCAAGTTTGTTAACACAGCAATTGGGTCACGAAAATAACCCAGCAAAATTTAGAGTGCACCGAGCTCCTCATATGTTGTTTCCACTCATTTGTTTTCCATGACTTGAGTTTGTCCCAGAATCAGACACCAATTTTCTCCAGCTGATGCCCTGTCCCATCGACTGGAGAACTGAGAAAACTCAAAATGAGTAGATTTTGTCTCTACTTGATATGAATTCAGGGTGTGTCCTTCAGAATGAGACTCCAGTTGCGCTGAAAGGGTAAATGTCGTCCTGGGTATATACAAAGATTACCCAGGATCTCAATCTTCACTAAAACAATACCCTGGGTGTAGTTTCGTTAGCCGAACATCACCCAACTTCCGCAATCGGAGCCTAGGAACGAATCCTATTTAGAAATCCCGTGGAATCTCGCGGTCTTGCGCCGCGGTACTTGTTGAGTGTAGCTGTTTATGACATTCTACAGGCTGTCACGCGATCACGGGCGAGATAACTTCGAATCCAGGTGTCATACTACATGTACGATGCTGGGTGATGTTCGGCTACCGAAACTACACCCTGGGTATTGTTTTAGTGAAGATTGAGATCCTGGGTAATCTTTGTATATACCCAGGACGACATTTACCCTTTCAGCTCCAGTTGCAGTTGTCTCCAGTCAATGCAAGAGGGCATCAGCCGGAGAAAACATTACAAGAAGTTTCACGAGGAGTTGATCTATTCTTAGATCACTGAAGTCATTCGATTCTAAAATTAGAACACAGTGGACTCGATGGACTCACCTATTACAATAGCCATGGCGCGGTGTCTGAGGCTTTCGCAGTCGATGTCACGATAAGAATGCCACAGCCAAAACAAATACGGGCCAAATGGGTTTTATCAGGGGTTCCGGACGAGGCCTAATGCTGTATGATATACGGTCGAACCAGATTAATTCCACCCCTCGTAAATTGTTTATCATTGGGGAATCCCCAGACACTCTGCTGTTTTTCGAGGGAATCCCGATTTTACCATTAAAATGGCATTCAACAGGGTTTCAAAACAAGGATAATGACGGCGGAGGATAAAATCAGAAAAATCCCAGAAGCAGTATGGACGTAGAGAACATCCAAAACTTTCATTTCCCGAGCGAACTGGTTTACGAGCGCCACTCTGTTTCGAATAAAATAACTTTGATCAGTAAACAGATAGAAACATGGTGCCTCTTAATCGAAAAAGCATGTTTTTGTAGTTTTTAACTACCGGTAGTTACTTTATTGGAAATGGCGATTTTTATGTATTTTGACCCATTTTGTGAAATTTGCGTAAAAACGTCATTTATTATCACATAAAACAAATAAAAATATGCTTGTCTGCTTCTAAGATGCCATGTTTCTATCTATTGGTAATACATTTATGGGGTGTAAATCCAACCGTTCATAAGTTAGTTGTACATCGGTTCCCATTCTCCTGTACAAAGCNTCAGATTTCCGGAGACTTTTTTCTGGAGCTCAGTATGGTCTACCTTAGCATTTAAAACAATAAAACATTTTGTTGCAATTTTTTTGGGGTGTGGGCCATATATTTTGACCCGACTATACAGGTGATGTTCAAATATCGATTCGTGAAAACATTGCCGATAAAACCGCAAATGTTGTGGCATGAAAATGACTTGCGGTATTTTGATAAAGTATCAGGGAGGATTGTGACAATACTTGAGCCACGTACGACACCCTACACAATGGTTCTTTTTTACAAGATGCTGGGTGGAAGTTTCATAATTCAATACAACGCGACGTTTTTTGCCGACTTCCCGGAAATATATCTCATGAAGCTATACAAAAACTATGTGTTGTATCAGGTTAGAAAAAACAGTCCTAGACACTGCAAAAGCTGTATTTTCCACTTGTTCGACCCTGAGGGATCTCATACCGGGGCTGTCGTTTTGACGGGGAATTTAGTGAACAGTTCCACTGTGAAATGTTTTTTCATTGGATTCTACGGAGAAGTTGTTTTATGGTCTAAACAAGGAGGAAATATGAAATTTACAATCTATGATGTGCTGGAGGAAAATAGAACTGGTCATATTCGACTGATCCTGTACAATGGGACTGATGTTCCATTAAATTGGAAGAACACTATCTTAGATAATCATTTGGGAAGCAAGGGAGTTTTCGATGTTACGGTCTATAGCTCAGGCATGTTTTTAGAATACTACCAAAAAAAGTACAATTATTCTCTTTTAAAATATCGTCTAAGAATTCCTCTAATGATTTTAAAGGAAAGGTTGAAACAGATAAGCGAAATGAGTCTTCGATTCATACCGAAGAACAACCTATTATTTTTCCTCGCCGTTCCCGGGCCCTCTCTTGTCGGTCTGAAACGAATCTGCAATCATGGAGACAGTCATAACGAAACGCTAATCTTTGAGGAAATTCCTGCGTTTTTTCATCCCAAGCGCACCATGGAATTTGATAAAACAATTCATCACTACCAGTTCGACCCTAATGATGGATCATTTATGCATTTTCGAGCCTCTGGAAGAAACAGACATGGCTTTAAACACCCCTTTCACTCCGTGGACGTTTACAGGGAAGAGCAATAATAATAGCGAGTTTTCGCAAAGCTCGAAAACGCCAACGCGAACGCCTATCCTTTTGTTCCGTGCTCTCTTCGTGGCATCGAACAATGGGTTGGGTGTTGCGGCGTTGGCGTTTCGGGGGCTTTGCGAAAACTCCCTAATAGTGAGCTTTCGCACCCTCACGTTTAGGTGATCGACTACATTTAGTTATACGTAACCGTAACCGGTGAAACGGTTACTAGGTTTTAGTGGTATTTATTTATTTATTTATTGATGCAATTGGTGCCGGTGTAAAGGGAAAGAATGTCCCCAGGAAAAACTGCCCCAGGAACAAAAGATCCTGTTGTTACATTCTAATCTCTGGGGATTGGTTTTGGATTGAATCATGCCGCTTATTCCGTCATTCAACAATAGAAGTGTATTCCGTCATTCAACAATAGAAGTGGACACTTTTTACAGGGTGACACTCTGTACCGTTACACCGGCGTGTCAAAGACACATTGAGGCTACCTAGTCTACAAATAAATTAAGGAAACGGCGTGCGAGGTGCAAAGCTTCCAGACAATAATAATAATAATTGTACGGATGAATAAAAGTAAAAGTGAAAACTGTTTCAATACTTGCTTCCTTGGGCGAGTGGGCCGTAAAGTCAACAAACGAACTTGGAAGACGAGTTAACTAAACCGATGTGTATTCAAGAGAAGCCATCTCATAGCAGAACGGCAATTCATAGTTTACATATCTTCCGTGAACGGCGAAGAAACGAGGCTTCTGATTGGGCGCACGAGAAAATCCCAAAGCGTTGTTGAACACGGAATCTGGCTGCTTGGTGCGGAGTGTAGGAAGAGGGTAGCCGATTTCACACGGTGCTTTATGCAGAATGGGTGACCACTGCATTTCGCCAGTCAATATGCGTTCGCAGACGACACCAGCTAATGGATGACTTGTGGATCACCCATCTTCAGAAGTCAATGACACCTAACGATTTCATAACATCCTACGTCACGTGCATTTAAAGCAATTAAAGCACCACGGTATTGCCACTTTCTGTCGACAGCCGGCGCCACCGACACCATTCTCCAATACTGTAGTTAAGCCTTTCACCCCAGTGTTGGAGAATGTACACTACAATGCACGTAGTAGCATGCGTGGTTTACCAAGTCGTCAATAGAGGTCTCCCTTAACGCGGGTAGGTGTAACGCAGGATTGGGAAGCAATATGGTCCTTTAGATATCAACAGTGATATTGATTCGGCGATAGAGTTCCTGAAATTCCGTAGTGAATGTTTACATTACTGATGAAACACAAGGGCAATTAAACATTACCTTCTGCTTCTGGACTGTACAACATATATTTCGGACAATACATGGGCGGGACTAAACAAGCGGAGTGGCGGGTAGAAGTGGTGACATCATTACAGCAGTCAGTATCGGCGATAAAACAGGTGGAAATGCGTCTTATTATCTGGTGTGTTTTCGTAGGAAACATTCAAGGTCAGTTTAAACACTTTCACCTTAAAGGAGCTGGACGTCCAAGTTGTAAACACTCACTCACTGGTTCTCTATCCACGCGACGCCTGCGGTGCTGCCACCTATTGTCGGTGATTTGTACTGACGTGAATATCGTGAGTGAGTCTAACGATCACGGGGCGCTACTGGTGCTGCCACCTTCACGAAGGAATAAAACTAGTTTGCTGGCCACTGTTTATAAACAAACCAGTTTGTTTACAACTTGGACGTCGAGCTCCTTTAAAGGAGCCCGGTATTGCCACTTTTTCTCGACAGCCGGCGCAATCATCGCCGTGCTCGCAACTCTCCAACCCTAGGAACTAACTACGTTGTCGACGAATGAACCCGATGTACTACGTACACCCTTACTTTGTAATGGTTTTTTGTATTTCGTTTAGCTGCCGCTAGGTGCGCTCCCTCTACGTCGGCAGTCAAAATACCGGTAAGAGATCGCATACCGTACTCCTTTAAATAGATTTTCGATGGTGGTCCAAGAGTTGCTTTTTCCTGCTATATACGGTGCATGTCCTTTTCAGGTTCCACTCAAAGCTGGCCAGTGAAACTGGCATTTGACAATGGTCGCTACTCGGGTACATCTGATCAGGTGTACGGAAAAATCTTCGGCAGCAGAGCCAGTTGCGGGGAAACCTTGTTAAACGATGCAGCAATTCCAGGTAGTGAGTAGTACGTACAATACATGTATCATGTTAGCCTGCACACTGGACAGTAATTTCTTCCAAATAAACAGTAGACTATCATCAAATGAGGTGGAACCTGCAAAATAACAAAGTTCGCATATCACTTTCCAGCGTGTTACGTAAAACGATGACGTGTCCTACAGAAATAGGCAGAGTGAAATATTTTACAATCAGAACAAATGGTGAAGATGGAGCAGGTCTAATCACGGTAAGGTCACTTCTGCGTTCCTCAAGGTATTCATGGTTGCACCATTTAAAAGGGCCCTTATAACTGCTCCCCGTCTCGCGCTTGCGTCCGATAAGGGTGCGACCATAAATGACCTGAGATTCTCAGGATGCGAGATATTCTGACAAAGGCACGTCGAAAATATATTTCCCTTTGGCGGGTAGACTGTGACCCGTCCCTTGCGGCAGTTCCCAATGCGAGTGCAGAAGAGTATGGTCGCGCGAGACTACTTAGCGGGGCACTGCGGCCATGTTTGCATCCCACTCTACCACCAGTATGAGTTTGAATATGCTCTTGTTATTCTCACGGTGTCAGCATCAGCCTCGTTTTGTTCCTACAGGTAATACATTTTGGTTCCCGAAGCCACCGCTAGGGCTAAGGCTTCGGCTCTGGCTGCCATCTTTGCGTCAAAACTCGTCGCGGATCTATTTATCGACCATTATGTTGACATCACGGGTTATTTCAAGAATGGGGCACCCGTAGCCACGTCGGTGATAAATGTAATCGAACATGCCGAATCGCGCGGAATGGCAACACCGAGGAAATGTCTTGATGAGAATGTTTGTATGTGTTGCAGATCTGTAAGAAAAGCTCAAAATCATCGCCGTCTTTTAGACCGGGGAAAAGTTTTACTGGAAAATGGATTCCTACAATGACGTCAGCAATAAAATGGCAGCCAGACCCAAAGCCTTCTAGCCCTAGCGGTGGCTTCGGGAACCAAAATACATGTAATATTGAAAACATAGTATGGCCATCCGCAAATAAGTAGACTTATTTCGTTTCCAGGTCGAGCTGAGGAGCTTGATGACCACATATACGTGCTTTTGGATCAAGGGTCGTTCGTCGACATAAGGAAGTCGTACAGCCCCTTGACTTTTCCAACTACAGGTATAGGTATGTGCTTTACCTGTAGACGGTCAGTGTAACAGTGAAGAATGTCCCCATGTAAAAGTGTCCTCTTCTTCCATGACGGTTTAATGTGCATGGCCAAAGAAACGAATCGCCATAGATTTGAATGTAACAATTGACCTTTTTTATTTTCCCTGGACAGTTTTTCCTGGGACCTTTTACCTTTTTCCTTTCACAGCAGAATAACCTATACTCTTTCAAGAATTACTTTTCCTTTGGTGCTGCAGAAAATGGCTTGTAATGTTACAGGCCGTATAAAAATGGCAAAGCAACCTTGGTGAATGATGACTTGTGTTTCGGGCTGCTATCAGGAATTCGAATTTTGATATTGAACAAAATATTATTCTTGGCCATCGAAGGACCAGTGCATAACTACACTCTCAAACAAAAATCCAAGATACAGAAAAGCACAAAATTGACACACAAAATGATAAGAAGCAAGAAGTCAATCTCCAGAATTCACGAATTTTCGACCCCAACCGGGGTCTTTTTCAAGTGGAACTTTACAATCTGAAACTCTAGAAAAGACTGAGCTGAAACCCAAATGTAGAACTAACACCTGTGTAGACAGGATGAGTGAGCAATTAAGGAAAGAATAGTGTCCAAGCACCACAAATGGTTGCTGGACCTAATTAAGAGAGTGGATGTAATTAAGGAAAGAAAAGTGTCCAAGCCCCACGGATGGTTGCTGGACCTAATAAAGGGAGTGGATGTAATTAAGGAGAAACTGATTTAGCTGAAAGAAAAGGGTTTAATAAATATGACATGTGTAATACATAACAAGCACAAAGCGAAAAGATGCACGAAGGTCAACACAAAGTAAAAGAATATAAAAGGAAGTCAACTTCCAGATTTGTAGGAAAAAACAAATCACTGAGCAATGAGAAGAATAGGGCGAGGAGGAATAGAGCAAAAGGGGGGACTGCCTGGACTGCCAGACATTACTGCAATCACACGCCATTTCCTTCCTATTCTTCATTTGAACCCATCAATGAAAGAATGCTGCCCTGAGCCACCCCTTATTGCATTCCGGAGACCCAAAAACCTTCGTGTTGTGTTGGTAAGAGCCAAGGTCCCCACACAGGAGATCCAGCGTGCCAAGCCCACCTGTGACCCTTGCTCAGGGAAAGGACCAAAGAGAGGTCGGAAATGTCAACTTTGCATCTCCTTGCCCTCCCAGTCCCACATCACTAGTTCCTCCACGGGAAGGTCCCATCTACTCCGCCTGAGGGGTCCCGCTGATTGTGACAGCAGAAATGTGGTCTACTGCATCACATGTACCAGATGCACCACCATCAATCAGTACGTCGGACAGACAACATGTTTCCGTAAAAGGATGAACAACCACAAGTCCAACATCAGATTAGGGAAAGAGGATGATCGTGACTGCTCGATACTCTATGCCCACTTCAAGTTGCCAGGACATTCTGTCGAGGACCTGAGGTTCACCATCCTCGAGACATGTCCAGATGAGACGACCCTCCTTAGTACAGAGTTGAAATGGATGTGGACCCTTAAAACCATCACCCCCTCAGGTCTTAACACAAGATGCTGAGGTTCTGAGTCCCTAGTTTGGCATTCGTGTTCTTCTCGCTCTCTCCCCCTGGTAGGCCTATTTCGTTTTAGGTTTTCCAGTTGTGGTGGGCACGTGGCTCCCCTTCTGGTCTAGGCCTTGTTTTTCCCTCCCCCCCTTTGCTCTATTCCTCCTCGCCCTATTCTTCTCATTGCTCAGTGATTTGCATTATCCATTCTGGTTTTTTCCTACAAATCTGGAAGTTGACTTCCTTTATATTCTTTTACTTTGTGTTGACCTTCGTGCATCTTTTCGCTTTGTGCTTGTTATGTATTACACATGTCATATTTATTAAACCCTTTTCTTTCAGCTAAATCAGTTTCTCCTTAATTACATCCACTCTCTTTATTAGGTCCAGCAACCATCCGTGGGGCTTGGACACTTTTCTTTCCTTAATTACATCCACTCTCTTAATTAGGTCCAGCAACCATCCGTGGTGCTTGGACACTATTCTTTCCTTAATTGCTCACTCATCCTGTCTACACAGGTGTTAGTTCTACATTTGGGTTTCAGCTCAGTCTTTTCTAGAGTTTCAGATTGTAAACTTCTACTTGAAAAAGACCCCGGTTGGGGTCGAAAATTCGTGAATTCTGGAGATTGACTTCTCAAACAAAAATAGTGCCAATGGCACTGTGCCCGCTTGGCTTGAAGCACAGTGGTGGGAATCATCAGCTACCCCATAAAAACCATTTAGGTACAAACATGCCAAATTGCCATATTAATCTCTTGACTAAGAACATGCAAACCATTAGAAAAAGAGCCAATTTCGTAATTTCAGGCGAACTTTGACCTCTGTGACCTTGAAAAGTAGGTCAAATTAAAAACTCGGGTACTATATCTTATGTATCCTTATTAGATATACCCATGAAAAAAAATTGACAAAAATCCATCTCTTGGTTATGGAGAAATAGCACTTTCAGTGATTTTGGTTTTGGCCCCCTAGTGGCAAAGTCAAGAATCAGATTTCACCGAAAGTTTGTAAGTTGCTATAACCTAGAGGTATGTGTACAAACTCTCAACATGATAGGTCAAACCATTATCAAAATATAGCCCTTTGAAATTTTTCACAAAACGCCCCCTGGAAGCCAAAATAGGAATCCAATCGTGCTCAAAATCGAACTCGACCTAGATCTTAGGCCCATATATAGACCCACCGAAGACCAAAAAGATCCGTCAAAAAATAAAGGCGCTAGAGCGCTAACCAACCAAAAGTTTACGGACGAAGCGCCGTAGGGCTTAACGCACGACAGACCACCACTAAATGACCCCAACCACAGCATAAGCCCTGCTGGGCCTTGCGGCCAAGCGGGCTAAAAAGTAGTGGTTTGCCCCTCCTCTCATAAACACCTTGTAGTCCGGCCGCGAGGGCGAAAAATGCGATTTCTTGTATAACAGCAATTTTTTCGTTGACCCATTCTTCCTGTTACTAATGGGTGCTGGTCATTTTCAGGCTCATACGCCAATTTTAAGGAACAGACAGATGGTAAGCTGGGAGCACTGGTTGACAACCCCAGAAGTAATGTAGCAGATATGATACACTGTGCGATTATGTGTAAGGAAAGTGAGTCATGCGAGGCGTTCATCATGGTGAACTCTAATTGGTGTCAACTGAGGAAATACAATGATGAAAGTCAGCTTGGAACGAAGACTTACCGAAGATTGGTGTACTTCAAACGAACTGATGTCAAACCGGAACGCTAACGACGCGTGCAATGCAACATAATAATACATGTACACATAGTTTTGTCAAAATTTGTTTTCGAAAACTCTGTTTGCAAGCAAACACGGCTAAATCCGCTCCACTACGCCCTTGGATGCATATTTTTTTGGCGTGCGTGCAATCATGCATTCATTATTAGATATGTAGGCCTACAGCAGGGGCGGATCCAGGAGTTGGGAAAAGAAGCCCCTCCCCTATTAATGCTCCGCTTTAGCCCTGGCTAGGTAAATTTTACTTGTAATATTTCTTGGTATAAAACATTTAAATATATACTAGCATGGTACCCGTCCTACGGACGGGTAGATGTGGCACAGGCAGCTAAGGGGCCACAAAATCATGTCGACGTCACTGTAGAAAATCCCAAATGACGGGTGAATTTCTATTCATACCAACCTAAAGATTAGTTGCAGAAGGAACTATTTTGCTGTGGACGGGGATTTTCAGGTCGGATTTTCCTACTCGTGAGCACCCCACGGAGGGCCCCAGGCGTCCATGCAAGAAGCATGGTGATTCTAGGCCTGTCAATGACATGGTCTGTCCTTGTGACTTGTTTATTGACATTGCAAATGACAGGAATTGCTAGCGAAATCATGGCCAAAAAGCCACACTTACAATACATGGCTAGAGTGTCCAATTTTGCTCTCAAATGCTGGGAAATGGCGTAGGCCTAAAAGCACTCTTATTTTCTAAAATTTCCCCGGGGGAGCCGGCCTGACTTGATTATCCCCCACATTGAAAAAATAGTTCCTTTGCGTACGTAAATATGGAGTAATTAGGTTTCGTCGTTCCGTCGCTGCACTTTCCCACCGGCCCGACCGGCCCCACCAACCCTGCGTTGTCTTCATGACGTCCCCTGCGCGTCATCGGCCCACCTGCCTGAATTGCGCGCCACCGGCTTCAGTTGCGCACCACCGGCCCTAATTACGTCTTGTTGACCATTGTAAACGTTGACACTCATTTTCAAACCAGTGCATCCAAAGCAACTACAGAAGTCAATTTCATTCTGCCTTCGGCCGGGTGGGGTGGGG
>NMRB01000965.1:8113-19565 GCA_002633025.1 Notospermus geniculatus | reverse complement strand
CCTCCACAGCTCGAAGACAAATAAGATGGCGCCCCCTGGCCTATCATGTTCTGAGCCTTCGTTTGAGGTGTTGGCAGGGTGTTTGATCGTGTACAGCGGGCATAAGCTCACAGCATGCTCCACTCCCGGTGTAATGTTTTTCACTGCCCCCCGTTTGCCAGTGCCTCCCAACAAAAGATTGACGGAATAAGCCGCGACCTGACAATGGACAATGGAGGAGGCACTGATCAACATGTCTTTCTGTATTTGAGTGTCCGCCGAACAATAAAGCGGGCATTCTCATACGGGGGGCATTCTCATACATTACAGCATGCTCCACTCCCGGCTCCACTTCATCTCCAGTCGCCAATTTTAGTAAAAGCGCCTTCTACGACGGCTACTGCGCATGTAACGGGCATTCGTATTTCGTATTTCGTATTTTATGCGAAACCAAAAATTTGCTTAATACGAAATACGAACTCTATTTTCGTATTTCGTGTTCGTAGTTCGTAGTTCGTCAAGTTGCGAAACCTCGCTAATAAGCAAGAAGTCAATCTCCAGAAATTTTCGACCCCAACCAGGGTCTTTTTCAGGTGGAACTTTACAATCTGAAACTCTAGAAAACTCTAGAAAAGACTCTTTTCTAGAGTTTCAGATTGTAAAGTTCCACTTGAAAAAGACCCCGGTTGGGGTCGAAAATTCGTAAATTCTGGAGATTGACTTCTTGCTTATTATCATTTTGTGTGTCAATTTTGTGCTATTCTGTATCTTGGATACGTATATACATACATGTAGTTATAAAACGATACATTAAACAAGTGCCCAAAAGAAAATATATCGTGTACGGCGGCCTTCAATAAAGTACCACGCAAATGTGTAGCGTGCACTTACCAAATGAAAGCACTCTGGGACTTAGCTAATCAATGGGGTAATCGGTAGTCAGGTTGGTAAATTCTGAAACTGGCAATCATGAATAGGGCAGAGTTACGAACCGACCGGTATTACTAATAAAACAGCTCGATTCCGTTTCTAGTGGTTTCGTTTTTAAAACAACGTGCATGATCCATTATTTCATTAATATTATCAATGATTTATATTATTAGTTCCAGTCGAGTTATATTTTATTTATATTGGTGGTGTTATTGCGATAGCAGCGGCGGACCCCAATCAACCGCTCACACGGATAGATTGATCTCTGATCAGACCATGCAGACTGCGACGATGAAGCAACGACTGTGTCTATTTCTTTGGTTTATTTTCGTGGGACATATCAAAGGTAGGTAATTCATTTCACCCATACAACAAGATGACATTGTAAATGTCGTATGGTTCCCGCTGTAGAGGTACTTCTACACGAATGGTACACTGATAGAGATCAAGATATATTGATANTTTTTTAATACCATCACAGCGCACGGACTTATACCCACAATTACTCGGCCAACTCGCGTTACTGCCAACAGTGCGACATTGATCGACAACATATTCTGTGCATTACCTCCCAACCTTGACAAGACCACTGGTATACTTACCCATCGCTTTTCAGACCATTTCCCATATTTTATCTGCACCCGCTTAACACCGATAAAGAAAAAACATCCCAGATTTATTCACATTAGGAAAACCACCCCTGACTCGATAAACAGACTAAAGGAATCCCTCTCTGGTAACACGTTCTCCTGGCTACCAAATAATCCACACTCTGACTTAAATACCAACTTTAACCAATTCCATGAAATACTAATAGATAAGCATAATGAATTCTCCCCAATCAAGAAAGTTAGGTTTGACAAAAATAAACATAAAGTTGCACCTTGGACAACACATGGACTCGTCACATCCATGAAGATCAGAAATACGCTCTACAAGAAATTAAAAGAAACAACCCCAACAGACCCCCGATATGCTGATCGCTCACAACAACTAAAAACTTACAACACCGTCCTACGCAGAACCATCCGACTTGCAAAATTGACCTTCTACAATAACACATTTGAATCATGTAAAAATGACATCAAGAAAACTTGGCAAAATATTAATGGCATTCTACATCGCCGCAAAACCAACCTAAATTTCCCTGAATATCTCGATATAAATGGTTCAAAAATAAGTGATAAAAAAGTCATCGCAGATAACCTCAACTCCTACTTTTCCAACATCGGTTCTAGTCTAGCAGCAAAACTCCCCCAGCCACGAATGTCTTTCAAAGACTACCTACAGTACAGGTCACAATTGACATCCCTACGGCTTCGCGTAAGTTACTCGTAAATTACTCGTAGGTTACGCGTAACTTACAGCTTTGGTTTCGCGTAACTCACTGCATAACTCACCAAAATCGCGTAACTCGTCTCGTAAATCACTGCGTAGCTAGCGAAATTCGCGTAATTCACCGCGTAACTCACCTCGTAAGTTATGCGTAACATAGCTCGTGAATTGTTGCGTAACTTACTCGTAACTTACGCGAATTTAGGGATGTCAATTGTGACCTGTACTGTAGGTACTCGCACCCCATACTCTTTCTCCTTCAATCCTGTAAGCGAGACCAATGTCCTAAAAATAATTTCTAATACCAAGGCGAAATCCAGTTCCGGCTATGATGGCCTCTCCACAGCAATCCTTAAGAACCTTAAACACGAACTAGAACTTTGAAATTTGCTTATCAGCAAATTTGATAGTCCCCACAAATGGGAACTTCATAAAAGGTACTGTAGGTCCCAGAAAAAAATTGTTAGTTTATAATTCTTGGCACCTGAAGAAACTCATCATACTTAATACAAGAATTGACTTGCCAGTGAATTTCAAGACTACCCACAAGCACAAGGGAGTGTGAAGTAGCAGGTATAGATATCATATACTAGGCCTATAATCCTTGGTAAATTGAGATGATGTTTTATTAGACCCTTGAGTGGGAAGAACACATGATAGCCCTTGTTCTTGTACAATCCTTTTGGTGATTCGAGATCAACACCTTATTAGACCCCATAGGTGGGAATGAATTAATATTGCATGTTACACACTACAGTCCTTTGTGAATTGAGATAGGCCCTAGATGCCTTATTACCTGGACCCCCTTGGGTGGGAAGTGGTTAACATGACCACGATGACGCATATGGAGGAATAAAACCTGAAAACTTTTATTCCTCCAAGCATGACAAGCTTTAGGTCTACTATGGGGGAATAAAACCTTATCTACAATTGTTGGTGAATTGAAATGATATCTTATTAGACCCTTAGCCATGGGTGGGAAGGGGTTAATACCACTTGATTGGCCTACAATCCTTGTTGAATCAAGATACCGGTACAGATAGGCCTACCTTGTTGGACCCCTTGGTTGGAAAGGCGCCCCATAGTTGTTCGGTCACCAAAACAGTAAATAAATAAAACCCATGTGCAATTCTAAAATTAGCACCATGTGCACCACCATTCTGATGACGTTGCAATCATCATGGATGAAAGTTACGATGGTGCATCTTATAAAGTGCTTACCCAAATGGGCCCACGTGTGCATATTATGCACTGCAGTGTGCATGCAGTGCAGTGTTCACACTCACAATCACAGCAGGCTGCATTGAGTTGAAATCAGCGATAGCAGGGTGCTTTTTTCAATGGACTTCCCACAGGATAGCTGATGATACCAAATATGCTTGGGATAGGTCACTGCAGTATCCATTTCACCGACATTCCTTACACTGCCTCACTGAATGCTTGGAGTGGTGAGAAACAAAATGGTGGAAGCCATTTTGGAAACATAACCATTCTCATTCGAGCACATGGCATTGTTTACCTGCTGACCGCCTGCCATTGGCTGATTTCAGCTTGACCTCGCCAAAGTTCAACTTCATGTTTATTCATGAGCAAAACTGTGAATAATTAACAAAAAACACTAAAAAAGTAATGGAAATGGGCAGAATTTTGAAAATTTCTCTAGGTCCTGCACTGGATAAAACTACCATCTATGAGACTGCAGCAATGGATGTTGAGTTTGTTCAGTCGTTTTACTGGGCTACCTCCATAATTGTGGTGTAATGAGGCAGAAACAGGAAGAAAACCTAGTAATCACAATATAGTCCCCACTGTGTGTGGGGACTATAANATCAAATTAAAGGTATTTAAATGCTCTTTCAGGTGATGTATACCTTATGCAAATTTTCTCCAAAACGAGGTCACTAGAGGTCAAAAGGTCACAAATTTTGGGCACTTCTTAAAATCCGACATAGGTGTATTTCAGTGGGCATTATGGCATGAAATTCCAAAATTAGGCTTCTTTGCACCTCTCAGAATCAAGAGTAGACTTTCTTTTGCAGATTTCATCAACCCATATTCAAGTACTTTGCAAGTGGGCCTTTCTGTAATAAACGAAAGAAGGTCATATTTCCTGACGTTATGGGTAAATCGATTATTCACTATATTTCCATTATTATGCGAGATTGTTGAAAAATGAAGATCTTTAGACCCATTTTTAGGGTCAAGGAACATGTGGAACATGTATGCAGTGACAGGTTGTATTCTTTACAAATTAAACTGATTGTTCACATCTATGTACGGGGGAAAACGTTCGTTTGGTTTACTCCTACTCTTCATTTCAGAATAACATGTGAATAGGCCAATATGCCGAAACGAAAACGAAAACATGATGAAAGTGCTGAAGCAACATCTCCAAAGCTTCCTCGCAAAAAGCCCACCCGAGCCACATGCATGCTTCATGAGCCGTCTTTATCTCATCATGGTCCCTTCACAACCTTAAGTAACGTCAAAGGGACTGCAGCTGATAAACTACAGTACCTCCATGGTATTCGAGACCGATGTCTCCGCCAGACACATGTCTCCCATCATCGTATGCAATCGGTATGTGACCAGATTCCTGCAACCCTCCCTGATGACCTGGAAAGCACAGGGTATCACCGTCGGTGTTATCAGCGTTTTACCTCAAACTTGGATCGTCTTGGAGATGGTGATGGCAGTGAACCAGTGGCATCAACCTCGTCATTACGTTCTCCCCGTAGACGTTCTTCCTCAGGTCCCCTCTTCCCACCCGAGTGCATTTTCTGCGGAAAGGTAGAGACTAAAAGACCTGAACGAAAAACTGAGCGGCCTCAACTCTTCTCATCTTGGAGGAACAAGGAGAATGCTTGGGAGGAGATCGAATCACAGGCTGAAAAGTTGGGCCTATCTCGACTTCATCGCTTGGTGAAAGGTGTTAACCTTTCTCTGCAGAGGCCAAATACCATAAATCATGCTATATATCCTTCCGCACATCATTCTCTAACTACGAGCGTGGGATCAACAGAGCTAAAGAACTGAAGCATAGTGAGATGCTAGCTGCCCACGAGAAGGCACTGGCCTCAGTAAAGGATCACATTCAAATTCATGTCGTCCAGCAAAATGAGGTTATACGGCTATGCTCCTTGCGCTTGCTGTTCATCGAAGAGTTGAAACGGAATGGGTATGAGAACGAGAACTATCGCTCTGAAAAACTACTGAAACGCCTACAGAATGACCAAATCCAGCACGTTTCCTTTATGAAATTCACCTCTGACAAATCTGGCGCAATTTCATTCTGGCTCGTTTTCAGTTCAAGGATCTCGGTTGTTGATGCTCTTGCACAAGCTTACACTCTTGGAAATGAGGACAAGTTCGAAAACGCCGCTCTTCTTCTTCGCAAAAACATTATACAAGCTTTCGGAGAGGCCCAAAGTCTACCATGGCCACCAACGTCTGATGACATGGAGCTCAGTTGCGATAAGCTTCTACCTGCGAATCTTGTCCGGTTCCTTAACATAGTTTTGTACGGAAAGGAAGAGATGAAGATGAGTGAAAAGATGAAGCTTCTAGTGGGGTCCATTGGGCAAGACATATGCCGAGCAGCGTCAGGAGGAAGATGGAAGTTACCAAAGCATGTGCTCCTGTGTATGACTGTAAGACACTTGTTCCGTAGCAAGCAGCTGACTAAGATCTTGAACCTACTTGGCCACTCTGAGAGCTATAACTTTGGTTTGGAGTTGGAAACTGCGCTGGCAAAGGCCCTCGATGAAGTCTCCAACTTTCTGACTCACCAAATTGTGACTGGAGAGGGAAATGAGGTATTCCATTGTGAGTGGGACAACCTGAACGAAATCACAACAAATGTGCAAGGGAGTAACATTGTCAACAGTGCTGGAGGAATCATGATGCAGGAAGTCAAGCCTGGGACCAAGAAACCCGATGTTCGTACCTTACCTGAATTGGACAGGACGCAAGAGAGGAGCCTGAAAGTTCCTACACCAGAAACCATCCCACCCTTGCATTTCAAACGTATTGGTCCAACATTTCTTGAGGGCTCATCATTCGATCCACCTGCAGAGAACGACACAGTCTATTCTACCAAGATGCTAGAATATTACATTTGGCTCTTCAGCAGATATATTGGAAGCAACGGCAAGCAGCCTGTGCCTGGGCTATAGGGGTTCATCTCTGCTACTGGTATTCCTCCACCCAGAAAATCAACCGTGGACTACTTTACACCAATCCATCAACCGATAACTGACAATGCGGTTGTTCGTGAGTTACTGAAGCGCTCAGAGGAGGCAACGGCTGAAGTTGGTCAGAAGTGGGTCCTAAATACATTCGATTTGGGAGTCTGTATGAAAGCTCTTCCAATCATTTGGCGCTATCCAGATGAATTTGCCAATCACGTGATAACCGTTGGAGCCTTTCACACTTCCATGAACTACATTGGCATGATTACAGGCCATAAAATGAAAGGTTCTGGATACGCAGAGATTCTGTTGGAGGCGCAGCTAGTGCAAAGTGGCTCCCTCAAAGGAGTTCTAAGTGGGAAGGCATACGCCAAGGCTCTCTTCTGCCTCAAAACGGTAAGCGAAGCAATGGAAAGGCTGTTAATGGAGCGATTCGAGGAGGTACACATCCCTATCGATGACCCGGCTGTACTTCTTGAGGTGACCCAGTCTTGCAATCGGGAGAATCTTGATCAAGCCCTCAAGGACTCGTCTACTGTAAACCTAATCAGGAAGTATCAAGCTTTTGAGGAGGATGCACGTCAGGGCAGTTTGGGGAAGACAGCTGCCTTCTGGATGTCCTTTATTGACCATTGTCATCTTGTCTTCATGCTTCTGTACTCAACAACCAACAACATCGAGCTGTTCCACTGTTGCAACGGAATGATGGCACCCCTCTTCTTTGCATTCGACGGCCAAAACTACTCTAGGTATGTATGCTATTAAACCTTTTTATAAATTCAATGTACAAAATTTTTAAATGTTTTGAAAAGAAAGAAGTACCCAGCGAATCCATATCAGAACCAATGCATAATGAGTGCCCTAATCATATCTAAATCATATCTAACCATAATTTCCATCTTTTCGTCTCCACAGATATCTGGTTTGGCAGGAGGTGTACCTAACGAACATTGAGAAGACACACCCTGGAGCCAAGGACCTGCTGAGCAAGGGTGGCATTGCAGTGGCTCGGTCAATGATCCCTGGGGCACTCAGTGCTGTCGATAAGACTATGGAAGAAACGTTCATGCGCTTCGCCAAATCTTCTGGTAAGTATCTACTTCATCTGAAGACAAGGTACAAAATCTATATTTACAATCATACAGTAAATATTTTGGTATGACATGTCATGTGCTTCCTACTTTTCAGGTGGTTTCGCTGGACTGTACAATCAGTTCGGGGCATACCAGAGATGGTGTCGAACAACCTCTGCCCGGGCCCAATTCTATGAAAAGACCCTTGAGATGGTTGGCATCATCACTGACCCAGATTCTCCACCATCTGGACGACATCGGAAGTTAGAAAAGGCTATGATTGAAAAGAGTGAAACCGCCGTCCAGAACGTAATCACAGCCATACGGAACTTCACCAATCCATTTAGGATAACAGACACGGAGAGGCTGTATTCGCTTGCCTCTGGTGCTCCTGTCCCCAAGGACGTTGAAAAGGTCGTGCTTCAAGCAGAAGCTGTGGGCAAGGCAGCTAAAGCGAAGTTTATTGAGCGCCTGAAGAGTGGAAATCCTGATGCCTTCTTTGACCATATCAAGAGGAACAAACTTAAGACCATGGAGGCCAACAACAAGAAAGTTCACCTCACTTCCTCACAAGGAAAGGTAACGTACATGTACCATTACTGATAGTAAACAATGTATGTTGGAGGTAATGTGAACCTGTGTTTTGCTTCTTGTAATCATATATCAACATACATTGTGTTCCCCTTGTCATTTCAGGTCATCCAGTATCAGGAGCAAAGCAACCTGGCTTTCCTACTCCTTGTTAAGTCGCAGTGCTTAGATGAACCTATCGATCTTGATGAACTCATGAAATACTGTCTAATGCCTGTTCCTCCCAGCCTCGGGACACAAGATGGGTTGTTCTCAAAGACCAACAAAGCAGCGATGCTTCACTACCTCCTGGAAGATGTAACCTCGGAAGAGTTGAAGTATCCGCAAGATGCCCTGTTTATCCAGGATGGCATGGCTCTGCTCCATGTCCTCAAGGACTTACCCCCGACCTTTGGTGACATATGCCTCCAGATACTCGACCAGATGGTGGCCAAGAAGCACTTCTTGTTCTCCACTGACAGTTATCATCCGGATTCCATCAAAGCCCAGGAGAGACAGAGGCGTGGCAGCTCTGAGAAGATAATTCTCTCTGGACCAGCTACCAGAAAGCCATATGACTTCAAGATGTTCCTCACGAATGATGAAAACAAGGAACAGTTATGCCAGCTTCTGCTGCAAGTATGGAGTGGTGAACAGGCAGCCTCAAGACTAGAGAAAACAAAGATGGCAGTGCTGATCGTGGAGGGGAGGGCTCATCAGTTTGTCTCAAAGAATGGTAAGGTAAGTAGAACCCAAACAGAATTATCACATGTTTGATCAAAGCATAATGCTAAGTGCATTGAGTCAATCTCACTTCATAATTTGCTACCTCGGGTCTAAAAACTGACCCCGCTTTCTCTCTTTCAGGTCGAAGTTCATGAGCTACCAATGATCTACAGCAACCAGGAAGAGACGGATTCAAGGGTGGTGCTGTATCTTCATCATGCTGCTGCTGTCGGCTATAAGAGTGCCGTTGTCAGAACCCCAGACACCGACATACTTGTCATTCTGCTATACCATTGTCACAACATCAAGATGACCGTCTACCTGGACACTGGCTCTGGAAAACATCGACAGCTTGTAAATGTATCTGAGCTGGCAGAGTCATTGGGAGAAGGCTACTGTGCCACTCTTCTTGGCTACTATGTTTTTAGTGGAGAGGACTGCACCAGTGCATTTAAGGGGAAAGGGAAGGTGAGGCCTCTCAAAAAGCTCGAGAAAAACCCAAAGTTTCACAAGGCCTTCCAGCAGCTAGGAGATGACTGGGATGTCGACTCGTTCGTGCAAACTCAGATAGAACAGTTCACTTGCCTGATGTACGGCCAAAGTCGTGATACTTCAGTGGATAATGTCCGGGCGAAGATGGTTGGCGAGAATGAGAAACTGACATCCAAGTCTAAGGTTGACCTGGCACGCCTTCCCCCCTGTCAATCTGCATTGAAGCAACATGTCAACCGTGTGAACCATCGCATGTGCTTATACAAAAGAGCTGACATTCCAATTCTGGAAAAGCCTAAACCCTACGATCAAGGACAGGGTTGGATGAGAAACAAGGAAGGTGTGTTGGAACCATTGTGGTCAAGTGCACCGGTGTTACCAGAGTCCCTTGTTGATCTCATTGGAACAGTGGAAGAACAGTTTGATGATGACCGGGAGGAAGATGACTATGACTTTGAGCTTGACCAGTTTGACTTTGACTCCGGAGAGGAAAGCGATCACGATGCATAATCGGCAATGTTAAAGGGATGAAATTATTCTGACACTCTACCATATCCAGACTGGTCTGATGTACTTTGACCCTCCAAACAGGTCTAGGCACCGAATTCGTACACTTATCTTGAATGCCAGGGACCATATAGTAAAAAGAGGATTTCTGTGATGGCGATGTTAATTTGGATATTTTTACATGTGAAGAATACAACCTGTCACTGCATACATGTTCCACATGTTCCTTGACCCTAAAAATGGGTCTAAAGATCTTCATTTTTCAACAATCTCGCATAATAATGGAAATATAGTGAATAATCGATTTACCCATAACGTCAGGAAATATGACCTTCTTTCGTTTATTACAGAAAGGCCCACTTGCAAAGTACTTGAATATGGGTTGATGAAATCTGCAAAAGAAAGTCTACTCTTGATTCTGAGAGGTGCAAAGAAGCCTAATTTTGGAATTTCATGCCATAATGCCCACTGAAATACACCTATGTCGGATTTTAAGAAGTGCCCAAAATTTGTGACCTTTTGACCTCTAGTGACCTCGTTTTGGAGAAAATTTGCATAAGGTATACATCACCTGAAAGAGCATTTAAATACCTTTAATTTGATGTATAATTTATTGCCATAACCCTTACGGTTAGTGAGTACGAGTCATTTTTATTTCCCCTACCCCTAAAATTGAGATTTGAAATTTCTGTGACGTCCTACCAATAACTTGCATAAAAAGTGCACGTGGGACAATTTATGCAACTGTTAACATAGCAAACCACTTTCTACACATATTTTGCTATCTAATGATATCCACGAAAAATATATTTCCAAAGGTGCACGCTAAGCCCCCTTTTTGACTAGACTAGTAAGGGGTTTTACTATTTATAGTCCCCACACACAGTGGGGACTATATTGTGATTACTAGGTTTTCTTCCTGTTTCTGGCTCATTACACCACAATTATGGAGGTAGCCCAGTAAAACGACTGAACAAACTCAACATCCATTGCTGCAGTCTCATAGATGGTAGTTTTATCCAGTGCAGGACCTAGAGAGATTTTCAAAATTCTGCCCATTTCCATTACTTTTTAAGTGTTTTTTGTTAATTATTCACAGTTTTGCTCATGAATAAACATGAAGTTGAACTTTGGCGAGGTCAAGCTGAAATCAGCCAATGGCAGGCGGTCAGCACGTAAACAATGCCATGTGCTCGAATGGGAATGGTCATGTTTCCAAAATGGCTTCCACCATTTTGTTTCTCACCACTTCAAGCATTCAGTGAGGCAGTGTAAGGAATGTCGGCGAAATGGATACTCAGTGACCTATCCCAAGCATATTTTGTATCATCAGCTAAATATCCTGTGGGAAGTCCGTTGAAAAAAGCACCCTGCTATCGCTGATTTCAACTCAATGCAGCCTGCTGTGATTGTGAGTGTGAACACTGCACATGCCATGCATGCTGCACTGCACACAGGCCCATTTGGGTAAGCACTTTATAAGATGCACCATCGTAACTTTCATCCATGATGAGTGCAACGTCATCAGAATGGTGGTACACGTGGTGCTAATTTTAGAATTGCACATGGGTTTTATTTACTGTTTTGGTGACCGAACAACTATGGGGCGCCTTTCCAACCAAGGGGTCTAACAAGGTTGGCCTATCTATA
>NMRB01000964.1:233232-244818 GCA_002633025.1 Notospermus geniculatus | reverse complement strand
AATGTGTGATGATGTTCAGGCACAGATGTATGATCGTGTGGACGGTTTTCCCAACAAACTTGAACATCATCCAACATTATCCTTTCTCCATCATACTTCATCATACAATGTTCATGAATGTTGGACTGTAGATCGAAATCCACAACAAACTTGAACATCATCATACAAGTCTATGATGCTGTTTTGAACAATGTTTGATGATGTTCAAAATTTTAGCTCCATTGTCACAAGACAGAAATCGACAAACAAGCTTGGACATCATCATACAAATGTGTGATGATGTTTTGAACAAATGTATGATCGTGTAGACAGGCCTTAAGACCGGATTCCAGGGGACTTGGATTCCTTTCACACCTGTATCAGTTCCTTGGGGTCGTATTCAATCGCAGGTAGCAGGTTGCAAAGCAAGTCGCAAAGCAGAAAATCAGCAGTGGATTCCTATAGGTTTAGATGTAGATATCCCGTGACATGCAACCGGTAACACAGCGTCAACAAGGGCCGTTTTCGTTCTCATGTTTGCACTCAGATAGTAGCCACAAACATCTGAACGGGTTCCTTAACTAAATACAATTGGAATGGCCATCATCAATGAAAATAGTAAACACGCCTCATTAGCATCTGCAAATCGTTGCCAATGACTATGGTATCGTTTTCCAATATCTTCCCACACGTTTGCCGTGATACATGGTTTGTAACCTTTCTTTCATACGGCTGTCGTTGGTCAGATTATGGGCTTGATGTCTAGTTCGGCAATTATCGCAAATGTATCATTGAATGGTTAAATGGTATTCATGACTGAGAAGCAATGAGAAGCATGCATCGGTCAACCGTATTCTTCTCCAAAGTTATTGAAATCAGTATCCAGTGTTAGTTTGCAAAAAGGATTGCACGTGTCATCTGGTCTGAATATGAAGAAGTGTCATTTTGGTTCCAGAAGCCGCCGCTAGGGCTAGAAGGCTTCGGTATTGGCTGCCATCTTTGCGGCATAAAAGTTGTCGCGGATCTATTTATAGATATCATGTTGGCATCACGGGTTATTTTTAGAATAGGCATAAAAATGCCCGTAGCCACGTGGATGTCATCGAACATGCGAATCGCACCGAAAAGGCAACACCGAGGAAGTTTCTCGATGAGAATGTTTGTGTGTGTTGCAGGGCTGGGTTGCACAAAACTCATATTAGGGCTAACATGATGTTAGCGCTAACATCATGTTAAATGACGTAAAATGACAATGGATTTTGACGTCATCTAACATAAAAGTTAGCGCTAACATGAGTTTTGTGCAACCGGCCCCTGGTCTATAACAAAAGCCCAAGAACATCGTCATTTTATTAGACTGGGGTAGAATGAAATTTTACGGGAAAATGAAATCCTAAAATGGCGTCAGCAACAAAATGGCAACCAATACCGAATCCTTCTAGCCCTAGCGGCGGCTTCGGGAACCAAAATGGAAGGAATGTAGCTTCAAACCAAGGTGCCGATTTCCAAAGTAAGTTCGGCACCAATGGGAGTTGATGTAACGCAACTGGATCTATGCCAGCCGATGAAAAAGATGAGTGAGTTGCAAATGCAAGTGATAAACGGTTCGTACATGAATGAGAGTGAATACTTCGTTTATTTCTGCAACTTCTTTCCGAGGTTCCGTTGCTTTCATGGGAAGAAATAAAAGCGAATTCATTTAAGAAAATCGTAATAGAAAAGGCATCGTGTGTCAATTATGCCGATATGGTAGACAATCTCCATCCTGTGTGAACAGTTTTTTCGAAAATAGGTAGTACGTCCGGTGTTATTTCGATCGGCAAATGTCAGCGATGGATGTATAATTTCAACTAAAGTAACAGTTTTTTCACATTAAATTACCATAGCAACTGTGAGTTTTTACAATTGGACACTATAACTGGCTGGCTATTGATTGAGGTTTTCATTCAAAAATCTTCAAAGGTATACATA
This sequence comes from Notospermus geniculatus, assembly GCA_002633025.1. Lineage (NCBI taxonomy): Eukaryota > Metazoa > Nemertea > Pilidiophora > Heteronemertea > Lineidae > Notospermus > Notospermus geniculatus. The sequence continues at coordinate 242,868 of NMRB01000964.1, read as the reverse complement.
GATATTACTGGGCGCTTTGAAATGCCAGTGGTTTCCTCTCAAGTTTATTGCTGCATGTTCGGATAAGGACACGCCAACATACAGGGGGAGTTTGTTATGGTCATAACCGTTATGGTCATAATGCTGGCGGTGTTGCCTTAAGCAAGGTTCATTGGCGCACGGATCCGGTCCGTTTTCAGTCCGTTTGCCCCTATTTTTGCGGATACGACAACGCAAAAGTCAATATGATCGATTTTTTACGGACCTGAGTCGGACAAAATCCGTGCGCCAATGAACCCTGCATAATGTGGAGGCGTGGGTTCGAATCTCTGTACTGTCGATAACCGTTCGTGAATGCGGTTTCTGTCGCCCACCAAGCAAGGTGTATGTTGTGATCTGTAGCCCGCTATGATCCGTCAAATACATGTACATGTACGCAAGCAATTGAAAACTAGCGAGTTTTCGCAAAGCCCCCGAAACGCCAACGCGAACGTCTATCCTTTTGTTCGGTGCTCTCTTCGCGGCATCGAACAATGGGATTGGCGTTCGCGTTTGCGTTTCGGGGGCTTTGCGAAAACTCTATGTCTATTTAAAAGCGCGAATAAAGTTCCACAGTCAGCATGCAAAAAGCGATGAGATTGCCGCCATGGCCGCCATTTTTGCATGGCAGGCGTGACGTCAGAATATTTCCAGGTCTCACTACACAGTTTTGGTGAGGTGTCATTACACAGTTATGGCGTATCCTACTCTAGTAGCGCCGGGCATGCGTAAAACATGCCACTTTACAGGGGCCAGGAGAGTAGTGTACGCACTCACTGAATACAAGATGAGTAAGGTACTCCTGGGTTTAAAAAATTATCTAAACCCCTGGGATAAAAGTAATGCCATCGGATCTGAACGTTCGAAGAAAGACGTCATCAATAACATCATAAATATGGGTGTGATAATGATAACATGCAGTGGCAGTTACATATTTTTTTCCTGTTCTTTACCTTCCTCTGTCTCTTTTGACAGAAAATAACACCTATTTACGTGAAAATGTCTTTTCACCATCTTTTTGCTGATTTCAGTAATCACTTTATAATTTCAGGATGCTGCCCAGTACATATGCCCGATGATGGAGTACATCTTCCTTGCCGCCCAAGTCATTGCTTCCTATGTTATGCTAACTTTGCTCGAAGGTAAGTGCATTTTCAATCTATTTGCATCATAAAGGAACCAAACATAAAGGTTCAACTTATAAATTTAGCATTTTATAAATGTGGACAGTATCCCTTTAAACCTCAACAGATTTCCTTCCGACTCTTCCATATGATAGGCAAAACCCTTCTGCATGTTTAGTGCAAATTTTGTTGAATTCCGACTAGTTGATCTTATGATACAAAAGGACTGAATTAATGAGAACCCCACGAACGATGAGAGCGCAGGGTCATCTGTGTACATTTGAATAGGCTAACGTACATTTGCACATGGAACACTAATTGTGCTGAAAATAGCTCTGTTATCCCCAGAAATGGAATTCAAGGCACCAAGTTGACAGATTCATGTACCCCACTACCATAAAAAAGTTGAAGCTCCTGCCTATTACGTAAAGCCAAAATTCAGGCAGTGAGAGACATCTGCAGGCAACACATGAAGTGTATCACTCAGGTACTTCATCGTTCGCAGTTAAACTTTTATGTTTGATTCCTTTATGCTTAGCATGCAGTACTATGTCGTATCCTGACGTACCACACAAGGTTTATGGCGTAAAGAGGGTCAACTGAATGGCAGCACTGCGTAGCCGTGGTTACACTACATAAAATCCCCGGGTTTTTTGCGGTCACACCTATGAATTTCCGGGCTTCAAGAAACCCGCATCTGAAAAACGCGGGTTTTTGAGACACGGCAATCCGTGCTTTTCGAAATCCCCGTGTGTTCGTTAGTTCTTCGCACGGCGACAGATGGCGCAGCCATTGAGTGACGTCGTTTTCGCGCCTCCGTCAATGTGTGCCAATTCAGAAATGACCGAAGAGTCAATGTTTGCAGCGCAACTGTCGCCGGGCTACTTAACTACAGTGTAGTAGTGTGACCTCTCTCCGGGATTTTCGTACACACTGGTTTGACACGGGTGGAAAAACACGGGTATTTTTATGTAGTGTAACCACGGCTAATATAACTTTCGCAAGGCAGTGAGGCTGTTTCAGAGATCGAACGCGGGAGGATTAAATCACGCCAGTCTTAAAAACTAGTTACACACTAGTCACTTATAATTGCGTGACTGAAATGAGGATGATGGCAATAAGCGAGGAAAAACGGATATGAAAATTTGGTGTGAGATCGGCCAGAAAATAGCCCACCAAAAAGTGGAATTGGCATACTCTTACAACACTTGTAAAAGTCTTCACCATCCGGGTAGACTTTTGGATGACGGAATAAACCAGTTATCATACATGTAGGCCAAGGCTGGGACACAAAGGCCTTGGCTTGGACAGACACATACCTAGGTGGTGTAGTGGTTCGGAGTTCGGTGGTGTAGTGGTTCGGGTCTCCGACTAGCGGTCAGAGGATCCGGGTTCGAATCCCACTGGGCGTGAGACTTTGGGCAAGTCTCTTTGCCTCACTGGCCTCTCTCCACCCAGGTGTATAAATGGGTACCGGTCGGAAATGCTCAATTGTAGCGCTGAATGGGCAGCTCATCTGAGTTCTACTGAAAGGTTTCAGGACAGACTGGGGTTAAAGTGTTAAGTTTAACGTTAACTTAGTTCTTTAGGCCAAAGTAGCCAAGATTTGATCCCTATCGATTGACCAACTTTGATGATGGTATTTCCATTTGTGGAACCAAGCACTTGTAAAAATAAAGATACTAGTAAACGCTAACATTACTTTTTTATATTGCAAATGTATCTCAGAAATATCGTTAGCATTTAGTGTTATCGTTATGGAAGCGATTTCTTAAACTCTCGACTTACTCGCTGTTTTTGATAAGCGATTCTTTCCAAGGATAGCCTACATCAACCAAAGCATGAACACATTTCACACTTATCTGCCCTACTTTGTTTTCTAGAGTTTCTCCATCACATGCCTTTTCATGAGACTATATTCGATTTCTGAAAGCCTTGTTTTCACCAAATGCAATTTAGACGACGTACTGATTAAAAATTGAGTTCTTTACCGAAATGAAATATCCTCCTCCGGGGAGCTTAACTTTGATGATTAAACGGTTAAACTGAAGGAGATGTGATTGAACACGCGTGGAAATCCGTCATTCAACGGCCGGGCATGTTGAGTTTATGCATTTCCTATCATAAACGTGAATGATTTTACTAACGAGCGGTGAAAAACTCGTTATATGTACCATCTTTAAAATTGGACGAAAATAGAACTCGCTAACTAGATTTCGGTGAAAAAGCGCGGGGAACGTGATTGCATTTAGTCATGCGTTAACGTCATTTCAAAGTTAGCGATTTGGATGTGCATTCGTGTATTCCTAACGTCAGCACGAACTTACAGGCTTTGGTAGTATTCCGACATCTGAGATGCGAAGGTTCTTTGTACATTAGATATCTCGATCCCATTTCAACTGCATGGCTTCAGATCATCACGACAGATTTGTGATTTTTGCAATCGGCCATTTTCTTATCCTTTTGATCGTCCGCTTCGCATAACCATCGATCGAATTTCTTTCGAATGCAGACCCGTTTGTATACAATAAAATCCAGGTAGAAAAAGACGTCCTCTGGGCATGTGTTCCTCGCTATCAACTCTGCAGTTCATTCAGAAAGGAATTCTCGGAACCCTCATAAAACCAGTCTGTTTTGAAGTTGGCAATTTTGCGTTCATCATTTAATTTAGACATCTATTACGCTGTGGGATCTGTAACTCAGTGACGTCACGTAACCTTTTAGCATCGCTGATCGAATCAGTGGAAGTCACAAAACCATTTAAATTCAGCTTTGGAGATTGGCTCCTGAACATAATCTACTTCCAGCGATCATTCGACTGCCAGTGGCATGGTTCTGGTGCATATAATCCATGTATATTGACAGAATCATAGAGTTGCACTGGCACACTTCTGAAGAAATTCCGATTTTGTCCCTCAAGATAATACATGTACATTTGTACATGTATACCGTACTTTCATACATGTCATTTGTAACTGGTAAGTTCATGAGAATGAAGCATGAATGCCAACTACATGTATAAAGGTGTGACCAAAACTATACACTAAAGGCGGATTTATACTTCTGACGCCGTCACCCGGCGTAATACGCTAGGCCGGTTGGCCTAATGCAAACGCCAACTCCAAGCATGCCAAGCGTATGCTAGCGTTTTGCGGCGGGGTGACGGCGTCAGAAGTATAAGTCCACCTTAATTCCATCCGATTGGCTATCGTACAGACGCCTCGAGAGGACAACAATGACAAAGCCTTGACTATTAAAGGCTAGTCAATGGGAATTATTCATACCGAATGTGAAATTGACCTAAGACCTTGTTATCAACAGCCATGCCCTACCACTGCTGATTTTCTGCGTTGCGACTTGCTTTGCAACCTGCGACCTGCAATTGAATGCGATCGCAAGGAACTGATTCAGGTGTGAAAGGAATCCAAGTCCCCCTGGAATCAAAGTCCGGTCTTGTTCAGCGAGGGATTAGAATATACATTTATGGCTAGAGAGACCATGACCATTCGAATATAACCTTACAAAAGCAAGCTACATGTATTGTTTGGCGGATCTGCATTCCTCGGAAGCTGATTCCTGTCACTCCTGCCGCCGACCGCGATTGCCGACTGAAATTGACCACATCTTCGCCATTAGTGGCAATCACGTCTAGCGAGTCCGCTTAGTACGGCGATCGAGTGCGCATGCAGTTGCAACGCAACCCAGTTGCAAAGCAAGTCGCAACGCAAAATCAGCTCGAAAATCAATGGCGGACTCCTAGCTTCAGTGACTGCTTGAATCTGAATGAACGGCATATACGGTATACACTGAGTATGTGCATTATAGAGTTTTCGCAAAGCCCCCGAAACGCCAACGCGAACGCCTGTCCTTTTGTTCGGTGCTCTCTTCGTGACACCGAACAATGGGTTTGGCGTTCGCGTTCGCGTTTCGGGGGCTTTGCGAAAACTCCCTATTAACTGTAGATTATACGTGTATGTTGAGATTTATCTGAAAGGTTGAAAGCATTTACAGACAAAGAGGCTGATTGACTGCGATGCATTTGTGATACATTTACATGTACCACTAATGTACAATAATTCAATTTCTGACTGTACTAATGGAGTGAAGAAAAAAACTTTTCTCAGCTTGTGTTTATCTTTCATTCATTTATCCTCCCGTTTGATTATGCAAACGACAAGCATTCAGAACGACTCTAAACCACTGTCAATCATGATCGCCCTGTACATCACGAGCGATTCCCTGGACTAGAGGCTGTCAAATTATTTTCAGTGGAGTACGAACACGGAATTAGAAACGTATCTGGAATGACATTACACGCGAATCATTACCGCATCTATCAAACCCGTTATATGGAATGATGATCAACTGTGATGCTACATTAATTATTTTCCGACACGTCTACCACTAAGTCGAGAAAATCCAAAAATTATCAATTCGGTTTGGTCGTGCCAAGGTTTTAATTCATGGGGTCGTATTTTATTCTAATCTCTTATCTAAGAGGCGCTTTGGCACTTGGCTCAAATAGCAGAATAATGAATCAACATCAGTGACTGGTTAAAGATCTATTTAATATCATCTCTAGTAACTTAACCATTGAGGAAACGTATTTTAGTATATCCTGTTTTCTTTGTTCGTGTCCGTTCGGTCCATGGTTGCTCATTAATCATGAAAGAGAGAGACGACTGCGCAAGGCCCCTTTTTACCGATGTTAACAATTCGAAAACAGGTTTGTGTGGCGTATGTTCTTCATGATACTCGTGAGAATAATTCTTGTAAAGATGTATTTGCAACGGTTGGCAGTGCTCATAAAGACATACTTCTAATTTGCTAATGCATGAACCCTCGTAAATTTGATGGAAGAGAATGCTTCGGTATTGGCGCTGCTGCCATTACTCTTGAGTATTGGCAGCAGCGAAATCAAAAATAAATAAATAAATAAAATAATGAAAGGAAATAATGAAAAAACAATTGGGAGCAAAACATTCCAAACAGATGATGAAGCAATGGACCACATCTTTCATTCAAACAAGAGCAAAAAACACCCCAAAAATTACCAATCCAGTGGGAATCGAACCCGGTGTAGTAGAAACCATTGCCCGGTGATACAGATTGCCCGGTGGGGCAATAAAAAGGTGACCTACATTTGACCCAGGAAAGCCACCAATCACGAAGCGGTTAAAATAGAAACGGTATCAACCATGTCAACGTTGGTTCCTATACTTATCACCTCCGCCAGCACCTCCGGCCAATCTGATTCACGAACGTCATAGGCAGGACCAGTCCTAACATATGCAGAAGTCCGATGTAAAATCGTTAGGACCGGGGACCAGTCTAGCTGCCACCCAGTGAGGGATCATTTTCGAATATTGATTTGATTTCTAGTGGTGGAAACTGAAGTTTTTCGATCCCAGTTGACAAACCTTCGTTTTATAGACATAATATACGTCCACCGGCATTACTCTATATACATGTATCAAAATGTTCTCTTACAAATTCCTTGAATGTCTACATCGGTGTTTGGCATTCGTCAGGAAATTATCGGTGATTTTCAACGACAGGGGACCGCTAATGGTAGATGGTGGTGGTGAGATGAATGCCTGAGACGACTTCCCTGGCTAATCATCACTCCCTAGCCACAGACACCTTAATTGGCCATAGAACTCGAGGACAATTCTGAAAGAGATATCCTGGGCATTGAGTTTATTATGTGTCTAGAGCACATATCAATTGCATCTGTTGAGAATTGAAGTCATAAAAGGTCGACTATTGCAAGATCGCGTTGGGGTATATCGCCCCAGGGTTTTTGGGAGACAGCCGGGTGTTGAACAATCCATTTTTACGTTCAGTCAGTTTCGTTTGGGGAATACCAAATCCTTTGAATCTACTTCACAGCTGTAATTGACATAATACTGCCGACGAACACGAGCAAATTGTGTTGGCCATTGTTCAGTTGCTTGGTCGGCCGTTTTAAGTTCACTGAATGCATTGACTCGGTGAATTGACGCCTTTGTCATCCTGTGCCACTTAATCAGACCAGAAACAATGTACAGTGTATACAGGAAAGCGAACAATGGAATTTTCTGTTGGATGAGCACAATCAGATGGTGTAATAGCCAGACCCAACGCTATAGCCGTCGGTGGTTACACGACATAAAATCACCGGGTTTTTTGCGGTCACACCTATGAATTGCCGGTGTGAAGGGAAAGAATGTCCTGGGAACAAAAGATCCTATTATTACATTCTAATCTCTGACAATAGGTTTCTGTGCCCATGCCGCTTAATCCGTCATTCAACAATAGAAGTGGACACTTTTTACAGGCGGACACTATTTACTGCTACACCGGGCTTCAAGAAACCACGGGTTTTTGAAACACGGCAAGCTCGCCGTGCTTTTCGAAATCCCCGTGTTTTCATTAGTTCTAATAGCACGGCTACAGATGGCGCAGCCTTTAAGTGACGTCGTTTTCGCGCCTCCAACAATGTGTGCAATACAGAAATGACCGAAGAGTCAGTGCATGCAGCGCACCTGTCGCCGGGCTAATTAACTACAATGTAGTAGTGTGACCTCTCGCCGGGATTTTCATACACACGGGTTTGACACGGGTCTGGAAAAACACGGGTATCAACAGGTGTAACTGTAGCTAATGTTAATTGAAAGAATAGTACATTGCGTATTAGCATAGCTGAACACATTCTCTTGCACGTTTGCACTATAACAGAAGCTAGAAAGAAGATTATTAGGAAGCCTCCAAATCGCACGAGCATTTCATGCACGAAAACATAAAGCAAATAGTTTGTTGTGTCGGGCTCTTTTGCATATAAACCAAGCGAGACATGGTTTCCTTCACAGAAAGGTTCACCATCCGTTGGGCATTTATCGCAGCAAGATCTGGGGGAGGTTAAGAGCTGCGATACCTTCCAAAATCGCATATAGCCGACCGCGTTAAAGGAACCCGGTATTGCCGCTTTTTCTCGACAGCCGGCGCCACGGCGCCACTCTCCAACCCAAGGGACTAACTACGTTGTCGGGATTGGACCCGATTTCTCTGTGCAATTTGTAATGGATTTTTTGTAGTTTGTGTTGCTGCCGCTAGGTGGTTCCCTCTACGTCGGCAGTCAAATTACCCACTAGAGTTTGCATACCGTGGTCCTTTAATTTGCTTGCTCTTTATTCTTTATCTACGCTGTCACTTGCCTCAATTGGTGATATACCGCTTCCAAATCACCAACGGAATGGTGGATTAAATCTTTGATTACAACCTTGCTTTCGGCCTGAAAGAACCAGGTTCACCAGAGACCATTCGCGGTCGCCCTCGCACAAAAGTTCATTCACGGCAATACCACGTACGTGCCGTAGCATGAAAACGCTTTCTTTCAGAATCTTTCAGTGGGAAAAGCATCTCTCCGTAACTTAACCTGCAACCGTTGTGTTGCTTTGAAGTCACGCAAATAGTCTGTAGTCAGCAACTCGGTAGCTAATCATTTGCGGTAGATTGGTAACATAATCAAGAAAAATATCAGGGAGGCAGAATACTCGGGCAGAATTAGTTGTGTCCGGTCAACACGCAGCATCAAGTTACTGTGGTAGCGTCCACGATAATCACTGCCCTTCCACATGTTAATTAACGGCGAAGCTTTGAAGCCTTCCAGACAGCCGTACAACGTTCAAGGTACAATGTAATCAACTATTTCCAGTCTGTGATTAGTAGTACATTTGTCAGTCGACGATCCTTCCGCTTCTATCTCCGAGTGAGACACAATCAGTCACCCGGATATAATGCTCTTCCCCTCTCCTGGTACATCATATCGTGCGAAATGAATTTCTCCGGCCCATGTTTGAAGAGAGCCGTGGACGTATGACGCGGCTGGAAAACGTTGCCTGACGATTTTCGCACTTAAAGACTATCGAAAGTGCCGGAATCCAGCAGGTCGTTACTAGCTTTTCTTGGGGGGGGGGGCACATTTTAATTCTCGGCGAATGGGGCGCAGAAGTCCTAGGGCCAACGTGCGTGAGCAGGTTGCCTCTACAACCCATACAGAATCGATCATTTCAATCAACCAATCAACTATTGACTTCTTTACACCTGAAAAAATCATCTTCAGTTTTGATCGCGTCATTTGAAAGCCGGTGTAACGTTTTTCAGTGAGGTCCGTCTGCCAGTGTGACATTACAATAGATTGACGGAATAAGCGGCGACTTGACAATGGGCGACACACAGAGAAACAGCGAATTCGTTTCCCAGTGTGTTCCAAACAGTGGAACACTGAAAAACGTTACACCTGCTCCTCTGCACGTCCTGAGAGCACGTCATATTCAATCATGGAATGCTGTTACACCATGCTGTCGGTCTCAGTGTCTCTCCATGTGTGCACCATTTGTCTCTCCTTCTTTCAGCCTCTGCATCTACAACCCAAGGTTATGGGGGCCTAGCAGGTAAAGAATGCACTACAATGTATCTTTAGCATGATCAGTGATCGTGTAATTCACGCTTT
>NMRB01000964.1:183926-226982 GCA_002633025.1 Notospermus geniculatus | reverse complement strand
GCCAAAGTGACCTACGAAACTGGTCATTATAGCCCCGTTTACACTGCCAAAAATCAAGTGAACTCGGTCCGGACCGAGTTCGGTTCGGCAAAAAAAGTGGCAGTGTAAACCTGCCAAGCGGACCCGGTCCGGACCAGAAGTGAACCGCACCGAGACCCCCAGAAGGTGGTGGTCTCGGTCCGGACCGAGTACGGTACCCATGAATGACTACGGAGCTGAATTTCTGCCAGCGCATGACCAAGCCCTTTTTGGCCCTGTTTGTTCCTGTTCATTATCTCTTTTGGACGTCATCAGTCATCAAAAGCAACGCGTATTGGTATAGCAACTAATCCTCTTACGGCGACACCATGTCTATTGATTGAATGATGATGTATTAAACAAAACACCTTTGACTTGGTAACATAAGCCTTGATAACACTGATATTTGAAACAGACGAACAAAGTGGATCTTGTAAAGCTCATATTCATTTCAAACTCAAAAACACATCAATGGAATAATACAGTGATTTAATTTCCTGTTGTGAGAAAAGTAGGCGTCTTATTACCAACGATGGTGGGTCGAGATTTTCAACAGATCCTCTTAGCTTGGTTGCAATCATGACGTGGACCGGGTATAACTCGGCTCCCCTGGGATACCGCCTGTGCGTTCACGCTAGACTGACTTACCCGAGTCGCATGTCATTTTCCGACTCACTGCCTATCTGCTAGCTCCTAACATGCCTAAGAAGTAATGATAATGTTGTGAATTGGTCTGGAAATCTTCAATTTTTTTCACCTTGTTTAAAAGTTCATCACTTTTAAAAGATTTGTTCGATCGTAGTTTGTGATGTTGTCGACGTCTCAGTGATGTCAAAGTGTAATGTATCTAAAACCCCACACCGTAGACTCGTCGATTTACGTGTCTAAAACCCAAACCGTAGACTCGTCGATTTACGTGTCTAAAACCGCAAACCGTAGACTCGTCGATTTAGGCCTACGTGTCTAGGACCCCAAATCGCAGACTCGTCGATTTACGTGTCTAAAACCCCAAACCGTAGACTCGTCGATTTAGGCCTACGTGTCTAAAACCCCAAACCGTAGACTCGTCGATTTACGTGTCTAAAACCCCAAACCGTAGACTCGTCGATTTAAGTGTCTAAAACCACAAACCGTAGACTCGTCGATTTACGTATCACTTAACACGAATAACAAATTGATACCTCAAGCTAACATGTCAATACAATGGCAATAGGGTACATCGGATTTTCGAAAGGGATAATACCTTACCAATGCAATGAAGAAATGAAAGATGCTTCCTAGAGGAGGGGTTTCCAATGCGTTTCTGCGATTGTAATAGGGAGGTTGAGATTAGCGACTTGTCACAGATCCTTATACGTACGGATCGAAATGTACAAAGATTTGTCCTCGATGTACAGAATTCTATCCGTATACGTATAAGGATCCGTGATAAGTCGCTGGTCTCAACGTCCCTATTATAAAGTTCTTCAAGACGCACCTTCGGGATCGAATCCCGGTGTGACAGGCGATATAGTCCGCCAGGGGCCATGGTCCTCCGCACCATGGCCCCTAGGATAAGTGTCCTGACCGGACGACTATTCCTAGCCTTCATAACAGGTGAAAGGGGACTATATTCCCTATAGGACTATATCACCTGTCACACCGGCATTCGAATTACGAATTCGATTTCGAACCCCGGCCACATGGGATTAGGCCTAATCATCCCTGGCTCGTCAGTCCGTCGCATGGGACAGTAAGCCGTGGTGCCTTGTACCTTGTGCCTTTGCAAGGGCAAGTTTAGTAAAAGACCCCATCGAAGTAACAAACATGAGTAGCTTGAGATGGCCTCTTCCGCGCTTACCAGGGCCAATAATGCCGTGGCCTCGGCCCTGATGGAAAAATCAAATACAAATACGTACCTTTTTATCCAACAACCTTTCATATTCACAGCCTATTGTAATGCGCTATCGAATCAAATCCTTTCAACTACGCAGGGTTGACCTATGGTCACCCTATCCCGTTTTCCCATCTGTCACAAGGACATGGTCGGTGACCCCTAACCGCAAGCGCCACTAATCTTACCAGAAGGTATTGGAGCCGGCGTAATCTCATTTCCTTGTGTACCCAATCCATCATTTGGATATTTCATTCGATTATTGTATTGTGTACTCTGATAAAATATCACCACACACACTAGTTTGACATTTCATAGCGAGTCCATTTGGTAATTGTTTAACTGGCGCGACTTCAAACATATAACTATTGACACTATTGACGGGTAATATGGCAAATGATTTTCTGATAACCAGCAATATCTTAAGTAATATGACGTCGTTCGAAATCCGCCAATTAAACGTTTTTCTCATCACTTTACTTCGGATTTGGAGAAATCGAATGGCGTCGATGATCTGTGCGAAATCTCCAGGCTGCGTCATTTCAGATGAAAAGGTAAGGTGAAAAGTAGATGCCGTTGCGTAAGAGTTCCAACTTCGACTCGACAGTGTACACGTTCATCGAAGTATCAGCGAGTTACATCAGTCAGTTTTCATAGATTTCGATGTCATCACTGCCGAACAGGCCTTCGGCCTACTTTGGTCATGATGGCTCATATCGGGCACTCCGGTCCGAAACCGAAGTCGATGATGGCCGTGTGTTTAAATGATAAACAGAAGGGAAGTTAGGCTGAATGGGTAAATGTCGTCCAGTCCTGATTCTACACGCTAATTCCTAGCCCAAGCCCCTAGGCCTAACCCTAACCCTGACCCTCAACTTTTGTCACTGACCCCTACCCTAATTCTAAACCTAGTCCTGACCCTAACAGTCACCGCTAACCATCCCCCTGTAACTGGTAACCTGGGTACACTGGTTTAGACGACATTAACACATTGTGCGTTACTGCGCGGGCAGATGTCGCCTTGTATTAAAAGTCTTTACGTGAGATGAGACTGGGTACCAATGTGAATTTATTATTTCATCCGCTAGTAAACATTCTTCTTTACTATCGGCTGCAGATTCATAAAATGGAAACGTTTTTATACCTATTCTCGTGACGTCCCTGGAGTATGACGAAAAAACGCTTTTTAGCTCACAATCCCAACACCAATGAACCAATGACATGACAATTTGGCACTGTTGTGTCAACCTTATCCGTTTATACCTCAACCACAGCGGTTCCAATTATCCGTGATTTCTATCTCTGAGTGTAAACGTTCATTAATACTTTTTATCGTAATTGGAATCTCGTTGGTTGGGTTCGTCTGGAACAACATGCTGCTGAGGGTTAAATAACGATACACTAGCGCCCAGTCTGGCTAGTTCGCAACAGAATAATGGAAGAACTGATCACATCACGCGCTTATGTGAGAGTTTCGCTTGGCTGAAGGATCGATAGCAGTGGCGGCCACTGATAGCAGAGATGCGCTGTGCTTCTTTGGTGATCGCGCAGGTGGCACTGGTTGTACATACATGTAGATACTTCGGCGTTCAAAGAACGGCGAGAGATCTCCATTGTTTCGGCATCATTCATGCACGCGCATGTGCATGATTTTTGCTGGTTGTTTCTGAAGTTTTGACATACTGTTTGCAGACGTAAGACGTAATGGGGAACAACGGTGAAGCAGACCACGCGAAAATATGCTCGTGGGTTTGAACTTATAGTACACAGATGCCACCTATTATTCATGACGATTCAAGGTGTGATTGGCCGTGCTTGGTGAACTGCATCTCTCGAACAATGAGCCTCTATAGGTGTCACCTCTGCTCTATAAGTCATCATGTGACCAAATGGTGCTCCCCATTCAACAATAGGGAGTTTTCGCAAAGCCTCCGAAATGCCAACGCGAACGCCAAACCCATTGTTCGATGCCACGAAAAGAGTACCAAACAAAAGGACAGACGTTCACGTCGGCGTTTCGGGGGCTTTGCGAAAACTCCATGATAGGCCGCATTCACGCTCATCCCACTCTCGTGAGAGCTATGAATGCGACCATTGTGTGAGGTCACGCCGGCCGAACAATCATGGCGAGCAGATTGTAGGACATGCCCTATGATCACCAGGCCTTGCATTCCGTCGTCAATTTCTCATCAGCAGGTGTTTCGATTAGCCTAGCCATTATTGTCACACTTTGAAAAGTCATCAGCTGTTAAGCGGTCCATACATTATTTCACAATATTGGACCCAAATGGGGTCATTTGCCTGTGGCATGATGGGTAGAAGAAAGATTGGCAATAATATTGCCCATTTGATCGCCATATTGTGCAATAATATTGATCATCTGTATGGTCCGCTTAATAGCAGGTGTGACAGGAATCGGCGTCCTAAGAATGGAGATCCTCAAAACAATAGCCCGCTATTTAATTCGAATGCTCATGGTCTCTCTAGCCGTTATATTCTAATCCCTCGCAGAACAATAAGACCGGACTTGATTCCAGGGGGACTTGGATTCCTTTCACACCGGCGTTTGTGTGCTTCATGTTGAATAACCGACTCCGTAGATTTGATTTTACAGATAGATCTATTTTGCCGAGAAAATCAGTGTGTTACATCTCTCGGTGTATACAGACACGGAGTACATGTAGGTATGTACATGTACATCACCAATAGCTACTGCATCATAGCTAAAAAGAGTCCCGAACAAACCCAGGTGGTTCTCGCCAGTTATTGGTATCGGAGTCTCCTCGGGCAATGACGGAGCTGCCCATACCAGCTGTTTTCCGTTCTGGAACACCATTATACGGTGCCCCTCGGGCATGCTTCATTCAGCGCCAATGATTTGGCAGGATGAGGCTAGCCATTCACTTAGAACATAGGAGACACTCTGTCATGTACTGACGCCATGAAATGACCGTGATATGCTGTCGAAAAGTCATGGGAGATGAGATCATCGCGAAGCATACAGCGAAGTACGCAATGCGATCCAAATCCAGACTTGACATGCCTGTGCGCATGTCCAGTTGCAATTTAGGGATGTAAAGTACTGTCACACTGAAGTAGTTCTCTAAACGTCCTGTCCCGTCCTAAAAAAATCGTAAAACGGGCTAGAACGTGTAACGTTGGCCAAATAATGCGATGTACTGGAGCACCCTTCCCGTCCGAACCCGTCCATGAATTTCGTAAAAAGACGTTGCCACCGCGTCCACTCCGATGGCACGCAGTTTGTGCCCGTTCTGCAACATTTTTAAGAACGTACTGAGAACTAGCTCAGTGTGATGGGGCATTAAAGGGCCTGTCACACTGAAGTAGCAAATGGAAAGTTCGTCCCAAGTTTCCCTTGCTTGAGCCTTCCCAAATCGACTGTGAGAGCTACATGTATGATTCGTATTTCTCGCGTCATGTTTCATCGACTGCATGTTGCTCAACATGCCACGTATACTCACGTTGGCGGACTGCCTCCCAACCGCAGCGGGGCCATCATCGAGGACGATAGCGAACAGTTGGCTCAGTCATAGTTGGGCATGTTAAGAAAAGGCGGCGTTGATGCCAGTAGAACGGCTGCATCGGACTTGAGGAGATTGCGCCGAGAAATATGTGGCAAAGACATGGTCATACTCTCGGCTTATTAAATCAAGGGAATAGGACTCACTTCAGGTAATCCGATTGCTTCGAGAGGCTGTCCATGGTGACACTGATGAGGTCGGTCCTAATCAAGATCGAATACCTTTCAATAAGTATCTTCAGAACGAGTAGTTGCGTTTCTCCTCAAAACAATAGCCCGCTATTTAATTCGAATGCTCATGGTCTCTCTAGCCGTTATATTCTAATCCCTCGCAGAACAATAAGACCGGACTTTGATTCCAGGGGGACTTTCCTTTCACACCGGCGTTTGTGTGCTTCATGTTGAATAACCGACTCCGTAGATTAGATTTTACAGATAGATCTATTTTGCCGAGAAAATCAGTGTGTTACACCTCTCGGTGTATACAGACACAGAGTACATGTAGGTATGTACATGTACACTACATCACCAATAGTTACTGCATCATAGCTAAAAAGAGTCCCGAACAAACCCAGGTGGTTCTCGCCAGTTATTGGTATCGGAGTCTCCTCGGGCAATGACGGAGCTGCCCATACCAGCTGTTTTCCGTTCTGGAACACCATTATATGGTGCCCCTCGGGCATGCTTCATTCAGCGCCAATGATTTGGCAGGATGAGGCTAGCCATTCACTTAGAACATAGGAGACACTCTGTCATGTACTGACGCCATGAAATGACCGTGATATGCTGTCGAAAAGTCATGGGAGATGAGATCATCGGGAAGCATACATGTACAGCGAAGTAGGCTACGCAATGCCATCCAAATCCAGACTTGACATGCCTGTACGCATATTGCAATTGCAATTGCAATTTAGGGATGTAAAGAAGGTACTGTCACACTGAAGTAGTTCTCCAAACGTCCTTGCCCCGTCCTAAAAAATCGTAAAACGGACTGGAACGTGTAAAGGGCCTGTCACACTGAAGTAGTTCTCAGTACGTTCTTGAAAATTTTGCCGAACGGGCTCAAACTGCCTGCGAATGGAGTGGACGTAGTGGCAACGGTTTACAGTCTTTTTACGAACTTCATGCACGGGAAGGGTGCTCCAGAACATCGATGCATTATTTGGCCAAGGGTTACACGCTCTAGCCCGTTTTATGATTGTTTTAGGATGGGGCAGGACGTTCTGAGAACTACTTCAGTGTGACAGGCCCTTTATACCCCCATCACACTGAGCTAGTTCTCAGTGCGTTCTTGAAAATTTTGCCGAACGGGCTCAAACTGTGTGCGAACGTAGTTGACGTAGTGGCAACTTTTTACAGTCTTTTTACGAACTTCATGGACGGGAAGGGTGCTCCAGTACATCAAAGCATTATTTGGGGAAGGGTTACACGTTCTAGCCCGTTTTACGATTTTTTAGGACGGGGCAGGACGTTTTGAGAACTAGCTCAGTGTGATGGGGGTATTAGGAATAGATCACAATAGGAAATGGAAAGTTTGTCCCAGGTTTCCCTTGCTTGAGCCTTCCCAAATCGACTGTGAGAGCCGGTGTGAGAGCTATGATTCGTATTTCTCTACACGCCACATGGTTCATCGGCTGCATGTTGCTCAACATGCCACGTATACTCACGTTGGCGGACTGCCTCCCAACCGCAGCGGGGCCATCGTCGAGCGGACGATAGCCAACAGTTGGCTCAGTCATAGTTGGGCATGTTAAGAAAAGGCGGCGTTGATGCCAGTAGAACGGCTGCATCGGACTTGAGGAGATTGCGCCGAGAAATATGTGGCAAAGACATGGTCATACTCTCGGCTTATTAAATCAAGGGAATAGGACTCACTTCAGGTAATCCGATTGCTTTGAGAGGCTGTCCATGGTGACACTGATGAGGTCGGTCCTAATCAAGATCGAATACCTTTCAATAAGTATCTTCAGAACGAGTAGTTGCGTTTCGAAGCAGTAGCCTGTTGACCACAGTGGTACTCTGGCAGTCATGGGAGGTGCCAGTAAAGTGCTCTTGCTGCCAGTTTATCGTCATCGAGGCGAACCAGAAAGAAGTTCTTCATACAGTCAACAACAGGCATGCTCAAATTCACCTTATATGATATGGGTCGAAAGTCCGCCTTCATCCTCAATGATCAACACTGAGGGCCGTATGCTAGGGTCGGACTTTAGCCAGACTTTCATTAAAGTCTGACTTTTCTCAATGCTTCAAGCATAGAGAAAATCTAACTTCAGGGGCCGCATTCTAGAAGCCTCTTTATTAACTCTAAGGTTCACTTTAAGCTTTTGTATTCTGCCCTGCAAACAATAGCTAAAGGTAAACCTTAGAGTTAAGCTTCTAGAATACGGCCCCGGGTATACTTTAGGCTGAAGTCCGACCCGAGCATACGGCCCTTAGAAGTTGATGGTCGTCTTTGCACTTGTATAAAAAAATACCAACGTGAAATACATGTACCAGCGAATGCCTTTCCAGGGACACCGTAGCTTCTTGATTTCCTGGTTGGTAAACAAGCAACGGTCACTCCGCCCCATGGTAAACCAGCGAGGCTCTTTTTTGCCTCATGTTGGGTGTATGCATAAAATTACATAGGGGGCCTACTACATGCACATGTATACAGTGAACGACATGACACTCTCTCTTGGATGTTCCAAAATGTGTGACGCTTTTGAGAATCCAGAATTGCTTTTGTAAAATTCCCTTCGGAAAACAAACCCTCTGCTTTCTTCTGCTTGCATTTACTTGCTAGCGTTCCAGGATAATGGGAATACGAATGAATCCAGCGTAATGGATATTAACCTTTAAGCCAGGTAGTCATATATAATTGGAGCGTGTTGGTATCGTAAAGCAGCCATTAGGCTAACGTTAAACCTCTTCCTAAGATTTAATTGAATAAGGCCCATCACCATTAGTCGAGTTCAGATGAGATGTTTATTACTTAGGGGAGCTATTTGCTATAGCGGTGGTCCAGTTTTAAACAAGACGTCACGAGAGATCGGTACATACACAGTCTGAGATGGCAGAATATGAGGTCAGAATGCTTTCTGACTATTCCTTGTGGAATAGCGTGCCGCCGGAATGCTTTTGTTTTTTCCTTTCTTCGTTCCTTCATATACGAATAGCCTATGGGTCCTACTCCGAATGTAGTTGGTCCCAAGGCCACCTGAGACTGGCGAAGGAGTTGTACAGTGTAAAAGTTCTTCAAAGAATTACATGTACACTGGTGGACAAAAATATTAGGACAGTGGCCAATTTGAAGTTTGATGCAAGTTTCTGCCTGTTATTAGCGAGTTTTCGCAAAGCCCCCGAAACGCCAACACCAACGTCTATCCTTTTGTTCGATGCCTTCTTCACGGTATCGAACAATGGGATTGGCGTTGGCGTTGGCGTTTCGGGGGCTTTGCGAAAACTCCCTACTATCAGATGAAGATGAAATGTTTTGGCTTCAATAAAGTCCAGAACACATTTTTGATCACGTTTTTACTTTCATTTCTGCACTTCCAATGTGAATTGTTGTTAATTTCAAGTGATTTAAACACATGTCTTGTTATGACGTAACTGGTCAGACATGTTATGTAACACAAGTGTATCATCAGCCATGAGTAATCAAAAGCTTTATTCTTAAGGAAAAACGAAGAAAAACGGGTATTTGCTTGTTAATGTAAATGCCTTTGATGAACAAGGCGAGAATTGCCATATTGTCATTAACCTCATTGCATAATTGCCACTGATTATGATGTAATTCACTGAAATTGTAGCAAGGGGAAAGAAGGACCCTTCCCACAATATATGAACACAAGTTGAGTTCATTACATTCATTAACAGGTAGAAACTTACATCAAACTTCAAATTGGCCACTCTCCTAATATTTCTGTCCACCAGTGTACATGTGTTTCCTAAAAAGGAATTTTCGACCCCAACCGGGGTCTTTTTCAAGTGGAACTTTACAATCTGAAACTCTAGAAAAGACTCTTCTAGAAAAAAACTCTTTTCTAGAGTTTCAGATTATAAAGTTCCACTTGAAAAAGACCCCGGTTGGGGTCGAAAATTCGTGAATTCTGGAGATTGACTTCTTGCTTATTATCATTTTGTGTGTCAATTTTGTGCTATTCTGTATCTTGTTTCCTAAAAAGGAAATTGATTTCGACAAATGCCAGGTGCCAGAAACGTCATCCTGACGTCTCTCTCTTCCTGGTAGCTTTTTCTGAACACCCTCACGTTCGATTGAATCGATCTAAACACTGATTTTGTTACCCAATGTGTCGAAATCAATACGAAATCATTTTAGAACTACTAATCAGATTATCTGAAATTAATTTGCTTTAATGGCATGACCGAGACATTGTGAGGGTGAAACTATTGATCTAAGATTCCATGAAGATTGCAGATCATTGTTAACAGAAATGGAACTGGTGTTATCTTGGAAAAAACTCAGATACCTGATGTGCTACTGATGGTAGTCTAGGGTACCCAAAACCTGAATTTAAAAAAAATGATTACAGAGTTGAATGTTTCAGTTCAGCTAGAGAAAAGAGACGACATCTTCCTGGGCGGGGTGTTACGCCGGCGTCATTCCCCCTTTGTACTAATACATCCAAAAAACAGCACAAAAACGACACACAGTACATGTATACAATAAATCGGATTTATTGAGTGCTAATACATCCAATTGCAAATCCCTCTAGCTAGTAGCAGACACCACTTAAGGTCAAGGTTAAAGTGAATCGGCATTGGACCATTAACAAGGTTGCCCCGCATCATATGATCCCGAAATCTGATGTATCCCGAAGACTGGTGTGTTACTCTCCTTGTGGCATGGCGAACTGCCCTACCATATATGTCGCCAGCTAAATCGTTGGCATGGTTGGTGCCGAAGTACCTCCATCCATATCGTCTCAAGCTGACAAATAAAAAAAGAAGCTTTAGCTAAACACCAGGTATCATAATCTTAGATTATTTTGCAGAGAAACGTTGAAATAAACAACCAACACAGAGATTTACCTGTGCCTTACTGCGGGAATGAAAAAAAGCAACGCTCTTCTCACCGACTCCAATAATCACTGTTTAGACCCCATACTTTCCCAATGATTGCTTGTTTATTAAAGCAGGTGTAATTGACTAACCATACACACAACACTGCCAACTTTTTGCCATTCCTTGGATACACTAAGTGAGATGTTCGAAGAATGTGCGGAAAGAAGTGGTAACAGAGTATATCATTTTCTCCTCACCGCGAGGTGTGTGTAGAACTGAGCCAGTCGTGCTCTAACCTGGTTGTGGTAGAGTCGAACTACATGTACGGGTTAACTGGGATTCTGTGATTTATTTGCCAATGTGTTTCTTTGATTTGATGGGCAAGTCATTAGGAGCAGTCAGCCGCGCGTATTGCCAAAAGATGGCAGCACATTTCTAGCGGACCAATACGCAGGAAAATCCACGTGATTGGTGCTCGATCAAGAATGAACGGGTCCGCTATATGCATTGAATTGGGCCGTAGTGACACCTATTGGTCAGCTCACTGACAGTATATGATTGGAACCTTCCTGAAAAATAAGTAGCCGCCGAAGAATAAAACACAGTTTGTCACTTGAAGAAAGGTTCCAGGCAGTAGATAGCGATTATAAACACAGTATTATAGTGAAAAAAACTATGTTGAAATCACACCCTGAAGAAATCGGCGACATTCCTCGCTGGACAAGGATTTCATAGTACGTTTTATTAGAGCCGATTCTGCGCTATTCCCAGGGCAGCGGCCATTTGACCTGTTTTTAGTAGTCACGTGATGAAACAAACTGGGTCATGGCGTCATCTGGGCGTGAACACGTTCTTTTTTCCGTAATGCTCGACGTGTTAGTTAGCAACGTGAGATTGCCTTTAAATCGCTGGATCTCGACCTTGGTGTCGACGCCAGTGGGAAAAACTCTCCACATGTTACATACACACTCGGTGATCATCGTTCAGGACTCATCTGGGAGTCATACCACAGCTGTGGCCTTATCCTGCTATTAGGGCAAATGTAATTCCAATGGGTAAATGAAAGAAGTAGTAGAACGTGTTTTCGGCAGTCTACTTCTTGTAGTTTCCTATTCTGACCGGAACACATCAATAGCGTGTTCGAAAACTTACTCGCGCCTACAGCACAGCGTTTTATTACCGGAAGTTCTCCAAGTTGGGCCCTGTCGCGCCAGGCGCTACTAACCCTCCCCCTGAACCGGTTACTTCGGGAAGTATCCCAGCATGCAGAGCATGATGTCACTTCCGAACGTCGATGCACACAGCCCTCGCATACAGTACATCAGTGTGTACATCGGCATGCAAAAAAATCGAACGCTGTCGTGTTAGACACGAGTAAAGTGTGATGGCGGACAATCAGCCAATCAGAGCGCATCCTCCATGATACTTTACTCGTGTCTAACACGACAGCGTTCTTCTTGTCTGAGAAAACACTTGTGCCTGGCCGGTGGAAGTAATCGAACACGCTACGAGCTTCTTTTGCTCGACAGCAGTGGCTACACAGTGAAAGTTTCCACAATTCGAAGATCTCTTGCTATTCCTGTCAGACCTACGTCGCTCTGGTTTGGTCCTTAGACCCGCTTATTCTGACAGCACAGGTATCTCCGTCCGCAGGATGACACTCATCTACATGCTGACTGCATACTGAGCGGATGCGTACTTTAGTGGTCGGGGAAAAAAATGACCGTATTTTTGCCTTATCTTCTTGAGGTTGCGTACCTTGAGGTGCTTTGTATAAAATCCAAGACCTCCACAAGAATAGCGGCAGTGGTGAGGCGGTCTGCAATACCGGCTGTATTCTCCGAGAGCAAGGTGGCAAATCGGAGCAGTAAGGGACCGTCTCAAAAATACGTTGAAGCCAAAGAAGTGTAATTTTTTTCACTAGGGGGAGGGGGTAGCTAACTTCATGGTCACCATTTCACTTCTTGAAAAAAATGGCTTCATGGGATTTCTAAAAAAATACATCTTTCTTCAAAATAGAGAAATAATGAAAAAAAAACTACATTCATTATGTTATGGGGGGGGGGTCTGGTGGAGGAAACCACTCATATGCTAGCTTAAAGACTTGTGTAATACCACCGATGAGTGAAGCCAATTAGATGCCGAAATTTCACTTCTGAGGGGGCGGAGGGAGTCAAGACAGAAGTGAAAAAAATTACACTTTGGATTCAAGGTATTTTTGAGACGGTCCCTAAGGTCATTACATTCAGGCTCCATCTCGTCTGTTCATCGTAAATCTATTGATAGGAAAAAAACAATGAAAATAATTGGTATAGAGCATGATATTTGGTTTCTCTTCCATTTAGCCTTGCTCAGGTGTCAATCTTGTTATCGATGCCACGGAACATGAATTCCAACGTTACTTTCAATCTAAATTACTGCCAATTAGAGTCCGTTACCTGTATGATACCGTCAAACAAATAACCGCCATAACTCAATTGTTTTCTTGTTATTCCATTACTGCGAAACCTTGTGTTAATGCTGCTTTTTGCTAACAGGCCGGAGGTTGGAAACAGCAACCCCTTATGTCTTATTACAGAAATGCAGGTGCACTGCGAGTAAGGAAAACTGGAGCAGGAATTTGATTATTACTGCTATTTTTGATAAGTGGAAGTCGCTTGCGCACCATTCAGCCTACACTCGTTCCCAGTGGCCTCGAGCTTAATACCAGTTATACGCTCTCAACCACTGGCACAGATGGGGCCAAATCATGTTTCTGAACGCTAGATGGTGCAAACTGTCATCAACCAATCAGCGACCAGTATTCCACGCAACTAGGGGGAAACATGAAACATTTTCTTATTGGGTGATCGCTCATTGGCTGGTTGATCGAGCGCATTCGTCAACAACTGGTGACATCTAGAGTTCAGAAACGGACTTTGGCACCAAGAGTTTCAGTGGTTGAGGGTGACAGCTTCGAGCGGAGGCCGATACCACTGAATTATTGAGTGTACGTTCAGCCCACCCAGCGTTCAACATCAGCGACTCCTGTTGGCTACCGTAAAAACGGTTCACCCGATCCCATGGGAGGCCAGCAACCGTTGAGTCTATGAAACTAGAGTAGTTTTGCATGACAAATGGTACCCAAACGCAGGGGCATGGGAAACCGATCTGGGAATGTAATAGTCCTTCGTCAATGACTCCACAATGGAAACCACTGTCAACACGTAGCGTACCTCATCCGTAGGAGAAAAACTATTTCACGCCGAAAACATTTTATAGGCTCAAAACGCATTCGAACATCCGGAATGGGAACAACCAGGAAATACCGTCACAAAATGTCGATATTTAAAACCACATTACAGCATAATTGACGCCTCGAACTATGCGTTAACGAAGTTAGGAACGCAAACAAACGAAAGTTTGACATTTATTGCATCTGACATGCCCTTTTAAGTCTTCTAAAGCCTTTTTGCGCGAATCTGGTTTGCCGATTCGATTTCGAAGAGCCACTTGAAATCGTTTGCCTGACAGGGACAACCGGAATCATTGGCTTTCAGTAAACTCTTGTTTTTGCTGTACAACATTTGGTGCACAAAGTACTCGAACGAGCAGTACATGTATGTTGTAAGTCATGTTGTATTGTTGGTGCTGAGGGTTAAATTGTCAGCCAAAGTGTCAGAACAAAATCAAATTTATGCCAATTTAAGGACAGAATCGATTATGAGTTGTGAACACGAAGTCAACAGTGACTTCAATTTTAGCATATAACACGAAGGGTTGTTCTGTTGTTACTTTCATGTGAAGTCGGTTTTTCTTGAATAAAGGTGAAGACCTTCAAAAAGTCTTCCTCAGTATCATCAAAAATAGATAAGAGATCGTCTCTTATCTATTTTTGGTATCATGCAATGTATAGAGATTGCAAATGGTACAGTGGAATCGACGTCTACATGTATGTACAAGACGTCATTTAAAGCTGTTTTTCAATAGCGAACCGCAGAAATGACGTCGGACTTGTCAGTTTCGTTTTGTTTGTCTTACCCTGCTCTTGTCCTGTCTCAAATGGTCACTCAGTAAAACCTTGTTGTCTAATGTTTGTCCGACCTTTGCTGGTAAAAATAGAAACTGTGCGGTATGGTATTATTGCCTTTTTGCGTTTGAGGGTGAATACTTTTGCTGTGATCTCTTTGGCCGATACCCTCAGGGCCGTATTTTAGAACGTTCCTTAACATTAAGGTCCACCTTAAATCTATTGTTCACGATGGTTTTACAATAGACTTAAGGTCGACCTTAACGTTAAGGAACGTTCTAAAATACGACCCTCAAGCCGGTGACAGACTGGCGCGTACGCGGGGCGTCCTGCAGGCGTTCCGCCAATCAGATTGTTCGGTAGGTGTTTCGGTCCGTGCTACCGCTTCCCTGATTGGTTGAATGCTTTCCGACGCGTTGCTTACGCGCCAGTCTGTCACCGCCTTCAGAGTCACAAAAACCTATTCAATTCAATGGGCCGATTTTATAAACGATAGCTAAGATAAACCTCGGTTTAACCATCGGCTGTTCTGAAAACCGCTAATTAATCAAAGTAAAAATTTTTACTTTTAGAATGTTTGGCTATCAACGATTTATAAAATCGAAAAATTTATTTCGGTTAGCAAACAGTTTGTCAACTATGGGGTAATGAAACCCGATGGTTATCTTAGCCATCGTTTATAAAATCGGCCCAATGAAGAGCAACCTTGGGTTTTTTTTGTTAGACAAGACATTCGACCTCAGAAAAATGCTCCCAGAAAAAGCATTGAAATGTTATGCTGGTGTGGTGTGATCTATAGATCAGCGCTTCGCCCTATTCACATAGTTTGACCTTGGATTACAGGTCAGACCTCCTTCCCTGGAAAAAGGGCTAGTAGTCGATAATAGATTACCGGTAGTGACAACCCGAAACACTCATCTCAATGAATCAGTTGGTGAGCCCGAATAAAGGTGCATTGTACGGCAGTTTCCAAAGGCCCTTTCCTACCCGCACATCATCAATTCGGGAGAGGCGACCTGCATTTTCTGTGCCAAACTTGATGACCGTATTCAGTTCGGAAGAGCCAAGTGCTCAGGAGCGGTCAGAATCAGACGTACATGTATGTGCATTCTGGACTGTATGAGGAAGCCGTATTTTCTATTTTCGAAGAGGACCGAATTGACAGCCTCCCAAATCAAGCATGTCAAGATTACATGTACGGTCGAGTCGAAGGATCGGGTGAAGAGGTGTCCACGAAGAAGACAAGAAGTTCACCGGCACATGATGGTAGGGCTTCTTGGTTCCTCACCTCCCCATTAAGTGGACGTTGGTCTACTTTTCACTAGAGAGTTTTCGCAAAGCCCCCGAAACGCCGACGCGAACGTCTATCCTATTGTTCGCTGCTCTCTTTGTGGTATCGAACAATGGGATTGGCGTTCGTGTTGGCGTTTCAGGGACTTTGCGAAAACTCCCTAAAGCTGCTTTTCCACGAGGCGTTTGCGGGCGCGGAATGGGAGGCGGGCGTGGGTGCGAGTGAAACAGCTAAAGGGAAATACGTTGGCTGTTTCATTCGCACCCGCGCCCGCAAACGCCTCGTGGAAAAGCAGCTTAATATTGGGGAGTTTTCGCAAGGCCCCCGAAACGCCAACGCGAACGCCAAACCCATTGTTCGATGCCACGAAGAGAGCACCGAACAAAAGGACAGACGTTCGCGTTGGCGTTTCGGGGGCTTTGCGAAAACTCTGTATTGGGCCTTCGCGCACCCGGTCCACATGACCAAGAGTCACATGTTCTTCAGGAAAGTCCCAAGTTGTACGACTCAAATTTGGCATGTTGGTTTGTAAAATGAAGCGTAGAGGCACAAGGTAAATGTAGTCTATTTCTGAATGAGCCCTGCCATCTACTAGTACATGTATGTCAATGGGTGTAGTGGACACTTGGTGCGTTTCACACTTCGTAGGGCAGTAATCTGATCATCCCCCAAGCTGGCTCCATACAATTCATGCGCGCATCCGTAAATCGCACCGCAATCTGGACAAACGAGTAAAGAGGCCTTGATAATAGGGAGTTTTCGCAAAGCACCCGATACGCCAACGCAAACCCCAAACCCATTATTGTAAGATGCCACGAAGAGAGCACCGAACAAAAGGGTAGACTTCCGCGTTTGGCGTTTCGGGGGCATTGCGAAAACTCTATAAAGGCCTGTTTCCACTAATTCCGCTGCGGTTTGCGGCGCCGGAGCGGTTTTCACAGGGTTTGGGATAATCCTTCGATGGTTTAACAATACCTGGCATGTTAATTATCCCAATGCCTGTAAAAACTGCTCCGGCGCCGCAAACCGCAGCGGAATCCGTTGTAGTGGAAACAGGCCAACCTTGGCTGCATGAAACACCTTGGGTTCATCAAACCCTCTGCTAACAATTTGATCCTTAATGGATGAGCACCTTGATCGCCAGTTGCTTCGAAATCATACTACCGTTTGTTTGTTCACATGTTCTCTTCCCACAAGCAATATCCAATACGAAAATACTGGATCGTGTTTCTTATAGTACCTTCCGAATGGTGTCCAAGCCGCGATCATTCAAATATCCTGTAAAGGTACGTACATGTAGGGGGCGTTGTGTCCCTTTGCGTCTACCGACATGTGCGTATTAAGGGTTATGCAAAGTGACTCGAAATCTCGAAATTTTGACGCAAACAAATCTGACTTACTGCACACAAAATTGAGAAAAAAAGTCTCGGGGCTCCTCGGGAAGCATGAGGAGGGCCCCCGAGCCTTATTTTCTCAATTTTGTGTGCAGTTAGTCAGATTTTTTGGGTCAAAATTCTAGATTTCGAGCCACTTTTCATAACCCTTAAAGCGGGCGGGATACAAGAATGTATAGTCATGATCCCCCTCCCTCCATCATGGGAGCAACATAATACCCTCACAGACATCTCTTTTGTTTGATTCTTGGTAGGCCCTGACTACATGTTACATTAAGTACCTCGTGTTGCAATCACTACACAACGTCGAAAATGAAGCAAGCAATGGGCATTTTGGAGATAATGCAAGCCATCTGACGAGTTGCACCTCCATTGACCTCCGCCCAAGCCCATGAACAAGCCACCGATACTGTACTGCTTGAAACCTGAATCGAATGAAATGATATGTGGATGGATATGTTGTTTCCAACCCTTTGTTTTTTCATGTTGTTCAGTAATCTGGTTCGTCCATGTGGTTTACACAGGTCAGCAACATTGGAAGTACAGTACATTGCACTTTTTTTTCATCCATCGATTTAAAGCTCATACAGACCGTACAGTGTACATTTATAAATGTAACCTACTTGTTCGTAAAAAACTGAACTTGTTGCACTCAGCCATGCGAGGTCTAGATCATGAGCATAAAAAACAGAGCGACGTGTCGAGGATGAGGGAGGCGTGCTACCTGATCCCTAACGTGTCTCGACAAGTATTTTATGAAGCAATTTCTTTTTTAGACACGAATTCATTATTGCTATCATAAATCAGATTAACCATGTTAGGCTACGTATCAATCTCGGCAAACCTGAATAAATTATCTCTGAAGCGAGCTTTTTTCTGCCTTCATCATGACATGATGATCTATGATGGGTGAGGTTGTAATGACATCAGACTAATTACGAATAAAAATGAATTTATAATCTAGTTTTTGTGGCCCAACCCTTTAGGTTCGGCCCAACACGTGTTCACGAGATTCACTTTGGAACTACTTGGCAATAGAGGTTCTTCACGTGATGTCACACCCTAATTAGCATATCAACATGGGGTTTACTGAAAGAAATCAGATTTTAACTGGAATATTTTCCAAACTACCTTTTTCATTTCAGTTTCTTAATATATGATTTGTCAAATTCACATGTTCTACCGCAGTCTGATGATTGAATGACACGTCTGTTGTAAAAACAGACAATTAGTGCTGAATTACATAGAGTTAGTAGTGTATTACTGGAGTCTCTTGGGATTGAAAGCATTATGGGTAACATTAATGAGCTGAAATGCTCACTTTTTAAACGCATTTTCCGTCAAGATTCTGTCCTCCTGGCCAAGTGGGTCTCTGGGAGTAGTAGATGCCCTAGCGGCACCCTCCTACAGTCTTTGGTTGATCTTTGGCTTTCTCTCTTCGGGGTTGCTCACCGGGCCGGCCTGTTGTCCCCGCTGCGGAGGATGGGATTGTAGACACATTACGTAGTCTCCTTCTCAGCAGCGGGTTTGGCAGGGCTGGCTCGTTGAGCACACTATGGTCAAACTTTTAACGCGTGTTTTTTTTAGCTTTTTATCGGCTTTATTCATGTATGTTAAGTTATGTTTTTATTCTCCTAATTAGGAGGTTTAATAAATAAATAAATAAATAAATAAATTACTGACGGCCAAGCACGTGGCTAATTATGTATTAATTAGCTCATTGGCATTAAGTTGTGAGGTCGGTGAAAAACCTCAATAGATTTACTGGTATCATGGAATAAACAGGCAAATGAAATTAGCAATAATCATTTCTTGCCCCAGCTTCGTTTGTCCCGTGAACATCCGAGCCAAGATTAAGACGAAATGAACGAATCAAACTTAAGCTTATCGTGCTGATATTTCAAAGTCTTCTCTTCACGAGCCGAAATTCCCACACAAGGATGCTTTTCTATGCATAAAGATTAAGCAATAACCTATTCAGAGAGCCATTTGTAATATCTCTAAGGAGATATCCTCCCTTGAAGTAATGGCATTTTCCAAGTGAACGATCGTTAACCGGAATATATGATCAATTTAAGATTCAGAATAATGAAAAACGTTCAACAATTACCGTATTACCCACACCAGACTCATTCGTCAATTATCTGTAAATCGTCAGGTCTAATTGTCTCGTGGGGTCTCGTGGGCTCTGCACGTCGTCTATGGTTTCCTGAAAGATATTCGCCCTATCATGCCTATCTTGTGGGAATTATTTCCGTGTTACAGAATGTGGGACACTTAGCAAGGTCAGTGGTGAATTGGGGTAACGTTCTTCTAATGCTTGTCGTGTCCGAAGAAATTGGCAGTACCCTACCTTTTGTAGCCTATACATACCTAATCTTATAAACTAATACTGCTATCATGATGTGGTCCAACGGTTCCAAAGATGGGGTCTGGAGATATCATCTCTCTATTTCCTTTTGCCCAGTTCTGTTCCAAAGGGGCATTACTTGTCTATTCTCCAAATAGTTTTGATCGGCTGAGATTCTGGCAACAATAGAAAGCTATTTCGTTGCAATGACAAAAGTGATTAGGAGTTCGAGAATAGACAACCGGGCCATATAGACTGATCAATGTTTCCCTTTATAAGGACAGGGCCAGATTCGCGCATATACAATTGGTCATGTACATATTGCGTAGTCTTGTCGCTCATTCGCATTATACTGTAAAATAAGGCTTGCCATAAAACATCCAATATGTCGTTCGTCAAATGATCTGCGGTGGCCACTTTATCCTGTTGGCTTCCTAAAGCCAGCCAGCATTCTTCTTTGAACCTTGCTTTCCTCAAAGTCTTGTTCATTAGCCTTGTTAATCATGTCGGTCTTTCATCCCGTACTGGTCTTTGAAGTAACCCGGCCGCCAATGAGCCTGTGTAAAGAAATACATTGTTTGACTTTGTTAATGGTAACCTTTTACTAACATGTAGCGGATGGCATTGGAGAATAACAGAGATTTCACCTTTATGATATCAAATGTGAAAAATAACGTTGGAGTATTGATTAAACGAGAAAGGAAGTAAATGAATTATGTGTTTAACAAGTTACGTAGTGGACAGTTGGGTGTCTCCAGTCTTCCTCTTCCTCCAAGCAAGCAGATTGCTTTCTTTTCTCCAAGCGTACACTGGTGGACAGAAATATTAGGTCAGTGGCCAATTTGAAGTTTGATGTAAGTTTCTACCTGTTAGCGAATGTAATGAACTCAACTTGTGTTCATGACATATATTGTGGGAAGGGTCCTTCTTTCCCCTTGCTACAATTTCAGTGAATTACATAATCATGGCAATTATGCAATGAGGTTAATGACAATAAGGCAATTTTCAACCTTGTTCATTCATCAAAGGCATTTACAAGCAAATACTCGTTTTTCTTCGCTTTTTCTTCATTTTTTCTTAAGAATAAAGCTTTTAATTACTCATGATAATACATTTGTGTTACGTCATAACATGTCTGACCAGTTTAATACGTCGTAACAAGACATGTGTTTAATTAAATCACTTGAAAATAGCAACAATCCACATTGGAAGTGCAGAAATGAAATTTAAAACATGATCAAAAATGTGTTCTCGACTTTATTCAAGCCAAAACATTTCATCTTCTGATTCTTGACAGGCAGAAACTTACATCAAACTTCAAATTGGCCACTGTCCTGATATTTCTGTCCACCAGTGTACGTATACCTTATGGTATTCGGAATGAGTCGCAGCTTATGGTGTCGTTACGCCGTGTATATGTTGATGTAATCTAACGTAGCCATCATGAATTTGGTACAACTCCAAATAATAACCGTTTACTGAAGCTGTAATGAGATGAATGAAGAAGAGGCCCCTTCAACTTCCATCTGGATTTTCCTGTCTGCGTTCCTCGATCTGTCTAACAAATGGACAGAAATGTTGTTAGAGAAGAATGAAGCATGACACTTCGAACCTCGAGACCGCCTCAACTGACATGTTTATTCGAGAAGCGACATAAGAAACTTTTAAAAACACCATCGTGGATAATCGGTCTCTTGTCATCGTCAGTCATCCATTTAAATGTTCAGGATCTCCATTTGTTTCCCTGCTTCATGTACCTTCTAGCGAAATAAATTGTGTCTGTTCACTCCGATCATAATAGAGAAGGGAATTGTCCACAAAATATTAGCATTTAAATTGAATTTGAGCCATCTACATAATATGGTGACTTTGAGTATCTTCTTTATGGGCGAAGTTAGAATGCTTCTCCGAGGTTCTTTATCGATAACTATTACACCGAGACATCTTTTCAGGAACAGTGCTTACAGTAAGACGATGTTATTATTAGACACCAGTCCACATACAGCCACCTGAACACTTTCTTTTGGACGGTGTCCCTTTGACGCTTATTACCACTCCAAAGCCACGGTCCCCAATGAATCCAACCATCCGTCAGTTCGAATTCTAAACTCCCGCAGTTTCAAACCACTACCCACTACCTTACCCGCGCTCTGAAACTGCTGCATGTGACGCCAGCCTCATTGCATGACCACGGCAATAGACGGCGTTAGCTGTCCGATACGGGAATCCCCGCTGGAAATCTGCCGTGCGACTTGCTGGGTAAACGTACCAAATTTATGATTCTCGGCCAGTTTAAATAAAGCATCTGGATTATATAGCATGCAAAATGTCCGAAACGAGGGTGCACACTAACAGCTGCTTGATAACATTGATCAAATTTGCAAACGGCGTTAATCTTGTTGACTTTCCAATCGGAAAAAATATGAATACACAGTGCATATTTTGTACACGTATCATAGGCCAATCAAAAGGTGTGTTTCGGCAGCGTCGGTTAAACCTCTGATGATGGCTTGTGATTGGATCCCTCAAACAGCGCCGTCTATTGATGATCCTTCAGTTTTTGCGCGACCTATGCCCAACTAAACACTGGGGATGAGTGTATTCGAGTTAGTGTGCTATGCGAGTCTGGCATGCTGAAGAAAAATGACTCAAAAAGATTTTTTTAGTTGTATACACAATATCCAGCTGCATTTATCCCACTCTTGTTAATGTTTTAACACATATGTAAAATACTTAATGAGTGATTTCCATTATCGGAAGAACGTATGTCTTATCAAAAGGTTATGTCATGCCTCTGGGTACGTTAGCTCTGGTATATTTGACACTGCTAATTTTGCGCTTTCCCCTCAGCGTCAAAAATACTGTTTCAAGACATATTCGTGAAGAATAACACGATATGGTTATCGAAGAAGAAGAATTGAGTTTCTGCCCGTAGCCTCTGAACTCAAATCGGTCCGGTTGTGGCTGGGCAGAGTGTGGTGTCTAGCTAAATACGATAATCAGTGGGTGTCAAAGATTATGAAGAAAGAAAGAAGCATAAGGAAAAATGAAACGTTGGTTTGTGCATTTCAGCATTTCAAGCATTCTTGGTGATGCAACTTGCCTCAACGCTGATTGTTAAAACATTGGCTATAAAAGCTAGCAAATGCTTTTACTTTAAATTTTGTAGTATATTTACATTGGACACTGCTGTGCAAATCTTAAGTAAAAGCATTTGTTAATTTTTATGAATACCAGCCATTGAAAACGAAGAGAAAGTAAGGTTCCTAAAGGCGTTTTTCCTGTCCTTAGGTTCCTGGTTTCTGAAATTAGCAGTATAGAAACGCCAAGCCTCGAGATGGAATTCGTATTTCAAACACGATGCATCACAAAAGTCGGCCTGCTCATGTCATTAAGTTCTGTTTGGAGTGATTCGATGGTTCAAAGTTTTGGTCTGATGATGACTTTATCTGGTAACGATATCATGGTAGAACGTAACGAACTCAGCGGGGATGATTTCTATGCATAAGACGATTTCATCAGTTTCCATTTTTTTTCTGCTGTACAGATATCTGGGTTCTCCGAAGAAATTCACTTTTGCAAATGCAGCTGATTGCATAAAGTCGAAATTTACAAAATTGAATATTTGTAACCAGTGAGAGAAGTTCAATTTTTGATGAAAAAGTCCTCGTCTTGTCAGTAAAGCAAACCATATTCAATTACCAGAAAATGCGAAAAGCTCGATACCTATTTTTGCTTTTTCTCTTACCCTCCCTCCCTTGGGTTTGGTAAATCTACCTACATTTTGCCCTTCCGTCGCTTTTGCCTGCCCTTGTCCATTATTGCCACCAACATGGCGAGCTCTGTACCAATTTACATCATGAAGACGCGAGGAAACCCAATAAAGCACGCATGGTAGAAGCGCGAAACTAACGAGGGACGCGGTGAAATTGTCTTTACGAGCAGCGAAATTAAATCAGTGTCCAACACTTTGAGAAATGGCTCTGTGGATGGATTCCGATTGAAAAGCCAATTTGACCTTTGTGGTTGGTTTCGAAGCCATGGCTTGCAATGCTGGTCAGACTCCATCAGTGTCACAGCGATTGGGCGATTGTGAGGCTGACTAAGGAAAACATCCGGCATTATTGCTTTTTCTTCTTATCTAAAGGAATGCTTTATGGCATTTGATGTGTGGTTTGTTTCCAGAGGTCATGAGCAGTGCTGTTTTTTTTCATGTGAAGGGAAGGTCGTGATGGTTTGTAACATATTGAGCTGGAACCGATTTGTTCACAGTACAGAATAAAGCAGGTTGTCCATGTATGGGTATTGCATGTGCGGAGTCCGTTCACGGAAGGGAGCAGCCACTGCTCCTAGGTCGATGGACTAGATATTAGTGAGGTTTCGCAAATCGGACGAAATACGAAGTACGAAATACGAAATAGGACTTCATTTCCATGACCTAATGTATTTCAGGAGGTAGTTGGCACCACAAAAAGCGCCTGCTGCAAGAGCGTCTTTTAGCGTGTGACGTTAGACCGACAGAGTTGCGGTTTGCATTAAACTTTGAAGCTTAGATCTATCTTTCGTTTCCTCTTCGCAGATACGAAGTGAAATTTAAAAATTCAAGATGCACCACAACTCTCTCGGTCTTACATAATATGCTAAAAGACGCACTGGCAGCAAGGACATTTGTGGTACCAACCATCTCCCACCAGAAATACATTAGGTCCTGGAAATGCAGTTGAATTTCGTGTTTCGTACTTCGTGTTTCGTCAGATTTGCGAAAATACGCTAGATTGGGAAAATGGATGCGCCCCACCGTAAACGGACTACGCACACGCAGTATGTATATGCATCAAGTTAGCTCAAGTCAAGACATAGCCTATTGTTTACTGTTGTAAACTGTAAATTGCCAAGAGGTTTATGAAGGACGATAATAGCCAATGACAGAGATTGGTTATGCAAGCACCATTTGAATCAATTTGTCACTGCCTGTGGAGTTTTTACCGAATAGACTCTAATGTTACATTGGATGCTGTTGAAGAACTTTTCCTGAATTTTGCATAGACGAGAAAGGCATGGTATCTTCATGTACACGTGTGCATTTGTCAAGCACAACCTAGGAGACATTCTGGGCCTGACAGTCCTGAGATCGTCTACATTACATGACATTGTGCATCTATATTCCTAGCCGGGGTAAAGTTGCCTTCAACATTCCCAGGTCGATCGTAATCAAATCATCCTGCCAGAGTGCGACACCAGAATCAAACTAGCAACACGTCTAGCCTCTATTGTTGGCCAGTCTCAGGTCAATACCAGTCCTTAATCGCATCGAATAAGAAATATATCCATTTGCCAATAGCGGCCATCTCCCGCCGTATGGGAAAGGCGGATAACGGCTTTGGAAGTGAGCCGATTTATTGATGACGTTGACACCCAATGTCTGATGATTCTGGTAAATTTGTTCTTCCAATACAAATAAGGTTTACCCTGGATAGCAATAGGGAGTAGCCTAATGGACTAAGTATATCGGGGTAGGCCCTGATGGTTTGGCTGCTGTTTTCAGGGAAAAAATATCCATGCTTTGAGCGTATTCGCTGATGTCATCTCAGAACTTTTTATCAGAATGGCACATTTCTTCTTCGACGGATTAGCTATACAATCCCAAGTCAACACCCTGACACTCCAGTCTCATTGGTCAATTATAAGGCAATTTTACGTGTCATTGGTCAGTCTGGAGTGTCATTGCACTCTTGGTTGCTTTTGCCCCAGGCGAGCGTATTCGGCTCCGGGCTCGGTAATTTCGCCAGCTGTAAAGTTGGTGAGCCTTGGCAGGAGGTTCCTTTCCGTGATCCTCTCATACCAGTTCGTCATAACCATATCGAGAACTAGCAGCAGGTGATTCCTTTCGATAAGCTAATGGCAGTGCCTAAAGGAAATCAGCATTCATGTTCCCTACCCAGACAGACGTGGCCAGTCTAATCCTTACTCACTGGCAGTCCATGGGTAAACGGGGCTTGCGTGTCAGTCGGTGATTATTCTTTCTAGTCTGGTATAAAGGTTTCCAAGCACTGAACTGTGGAAAAGATACTGAGTGACTTATCTGTTGATGGGTGATTCTTTGTTAGTACGAATTCACGCCCTTTCCTGTCGTGGTGTTGGTGTTGTCGCCGACACCTATAGGAGAGATCCCACTGGCGAATTTTGACCAGCGACAAGGGACGAATGAAAAAATCGTAACTTCTCGTAACAGTTCTTATAGGCTGTCGTCTATGTTCGCAATGATTCTCTGGCTCGCAGAAAATTTTTCAAAAAGTTCAAAATTTGCCCGCGACAAAACTTTAGTCGAAGTCAGTCGAAGTTATCTCGTATATAGTCGTACCCATGTCGTACATTACCTCGTACAGGATCGTAAGTCTTGGTTATAGAAGAGTAACCTCGACTATCTAATGTACGACAGTCTGCGACTAGCTACGAGTAATGTGCAAAGAAACAACGAGCATCTACCAGTATCTACGACCACCCACGACTAACTTCGTCTAGGCCTGCGAGCGTTCGACCAGTCAGCGACCAGTTGACAACTGGCGAAAAACTACGAATGCTACATGTAAATATCGCAGCTTGTCGCGGAAATGTCGCAGACATCAGATTCGCCCCTTGTCGTGGGCGAAAGTCGCCAGTGAGACTCTGCTATAAGGAATTGGTCCTTACGTTGATTGTGATGCACTTGTCACTTTTGAAGAACGACACAGGAACTAACTACAGTCTGAATGTCTGACTGCATTAGTTATCATTTTCGTCGGGTATCGCATGCATTTTCCCTTTAAATCAGCGCAAGTATTCCGCTCATTGAAGCGTGTGTGTAGGAACATTGTCACTTCGGCTGAACCCTAACTCCGATATCCGAATAGCTATCAGAATATTTCAAAATATGTCCATAATTGAATCAGGAGCGCAGCGAGATACCATTCAATAAAGAAAATCGATGGGCATCGCCGAGCGTGAGATTCAGAACACTGTGTTCCGAAAATTACATTTCCACTTTTTTTGGAAATTTACACGTCACTTGATAAAATTATGCATTGAGACATCGATTTATAAATCCCGCCTCGTTAGGCACTTTATATTTGAGTTAAAGTTACAGGATGTCGCTGCGCCATATTTTCTTTACTTATGTGACAGCTGCTAGTCTGATGGTTTTACATTGAGGTATGATGGCTACGTTTTTTTTCTCGCAAATGCATCACCATATTTAACCAAAGTGGAGCAGTATGCACAATCTCTTTTTTCTATCAGTAAATCCCTATTCCAAATTCTTTATGTCTAATGTCATGTTCGCTTGATGGAAACGATCTTATGAACAGATAGATATATATTGTGGTCGTCCACAATACATCTTCCAAATGAATATGTGAGTGATAGTGAATAGTGCCAGAAAAGCAATTGGCCTGAGGCTGAGTTCACATAGAGGTATACGGTATACGAACACGCTGGCGAACAAAGGTTTCATGGTCATGAACCCTTTATTGGGCCATTGTTCGCCAGCGTGTCCGTATACAGTATACCTCTATGTGAACTCACCCTAACGCCTTACTTCCACCTATCCCAAATTGGTGGGTTTTTTGAGACCCGGGTCTTCCCATGGCTTGAAAAAAACAGCCACGCGCTTACAACTATTTTCAGTACATTTCATTAGTTACTAAACACGGCGAGAGAGGTCGCGCTTGCGGGACAAATTTCGCAGGGTTTTTGGTTTATAGCGCATGCGCAATACGAAACACACTTACCGCGCCATCTGTCGCCGGCTTTATAACTAGTAATTGCCGGGAGTAATTGAGCTAACACCAATCGAAAAGCCCGGGTTACCCCCGGCGAGCTCGGCGGGTCTAATAAACACGGGTCTATTAGACACGGCAAATAATAGATGTGCGCGTAAGAAACCTGGGGTTTTGGTGGGTTTGGGTTAGGTGGAAGTACAGCTTAAATGGGTAGCAAGATTGACAGCACCAACTAATAACGCAGAGCAAGTACTGAAGTTAAACGCCGTGCAGCAGCATGACCAGTTGTGCAAGTTCTATCAACACTTGATTGATTGCATCAATAACCTTCGGTTCACATCCATATCAAGCCCATTTGTTCATTAGATCAGGCCATTACGTCCATTCAGCTTCCGAATTGTTTCAATTTGGTGTCACGTAAATTTTGACATCAGCTGTCTTGTTTAATGAAGGGTGAGGCAGACGTGTACAAATCATGCACCCGCTGTGCAGTATGAATCTATGCTTTCCTGCATCTAACAGACATGGTAGTTCGAATCTTCTATAATTCCCATCAGCGGATTGGGCCAATGAGTAAAGTCTTATTTCAGCAATTTCGGTTAATTCTTGGTGAATATGACAAATGTATTAGGAATAATGAGAATGTTCAAATGAAGATTTCTGCAACTGCAATATTCACTTTGTGGTTGCTATAGGCCTACAACGTAAATAAAAATGCCCAACTCGGAAAGATATGAGAAGGACATTGCAATTGGGTCGTAGAGTCCACTTTTGAGTTCGTCAATGTCGAGTCAGTTTTGTCAAAANTCGGACTATTTGTTCGGGGGAGAGAAGCCTCTCAGACAGTTCGCATCTGACCTCAGTTTATTCCATGCTCACAGAGATTTATTGTCCGTCAGGTGAATAAAATTACATTTAGTCAAATATAGCAACGGGAAACATCCATATTTCTAGCACATAAACTCTCAGGGAAAAACTCAGCAGAACACGTGAACGCAGGAGCGGCTGCCCACCCCTACGAAAAATCGACGCGACCGCGCAAAACACAGCGCTCGTAGCGGCCAAATCCTGGAACTACACTTTGTACACAACCTCGCGTGCAAATGTACAGGGGTCAAAATATCGAGAAAATAGTGACTGATAGTGGGAATATCGCGATGAAACTTGGATTATAAGATACCGGCAAGAAAGACGCGTCGATTGACGTAAGTTTCATCAAAATCGACCCAGGCGTTGGGGAGCTATCGTTGATAAACCTCGCGCCACTCGGAACTGGAATGAACAGTAGTTGATCTTATGATACAAAAGGACTGAATTAATGAGAACCCCAGGAACGATGTGAGCGCAGGGTCATCTGTGTACATTTGAATAGGCTGACGTACATTTGCACATGGAGCACAAATTGTCCGGAAATTCGCTCTGTTATCCTCAGAAATGGAATTCAAAGCATCAATTTGACAGGTTCATGTGCCTCTTCACCACAAAAAAAGTTGAAGCTCGTGGCTATTACGTAAAGCCAAAATTCAGGCAGTGAGAGACATCTGGTGGCAACACATGAAGTGTATCCCTCAGTAAGTTCATCGTTCGCAGTTAAACCTTTATGGTTGATTCCTTTATGATAGTTTTCACCGCATGGCGATATTTTGCATTATGTTCAGGGAAAACTAAAGTGTTAAAAACCTTGGCAAATGTTACGTGAAAAATAGATATCCAGGGATTTTAAGACTGATATTTCATACCACTCGTTAATTTTAACCACGAGATTTTCTTCAAAGAAACGCATATATAGAAATCGTGCTTCAATAAAGAAACTTCTCAGCCGTCTTAATCCTAAAATTAACTGAGTCTGACACTGGTTAACATGATATGATCATGATTCGTGGCAATCTGACATGTTTGACATTCGCCTTCCCAATTACTGCATCAAGACTGTCAGGTTAATCATATCCCGATTTTAAAAACAAGATCTTTTATGAAGAACGTACAGTAATGTGAGATGACCAACTTGATAATTCTGCGGTGGAAATGTCATGAGCCGTCTAAAAGGAACATCCTAGTTGTGTTTGTAAACAGTATTTTTCTTCGGTTTTTCATTTCCATTTGTATTTTTCTCGATGCTGCCTGGTCTCTATAAAAAAAGATAAGCCCACCAGTATATGTATGTACGGAATATTTTTTTATAGAAGTCGACTAAACGTTCTTTCCTGTAGGCTATACTTTTGAATGTAGTCAGGTGAAGTATCGATCCGCTATCCTAACTGCACCAGTGTTTGATAAATCCCATGAGGAAATGCATTCATTTTTTAATGTGATTGGCAACGAGGGACTCCTGCTGATAAACCTCCGCAGCCAGGACAGATGCCACCATTATATAGCATTCGTTTATTACCGGTCAGACCCGTCCTCCAGGGTCTTCACAACCGCTCCCCTTCTCGCGCTTGGTTCTGACCCTGGCGACGTCCATGCCATTTTCGCGGGGAGCCAGCGGAGCACTGGACTCCGCCGAATCCAGCCAATCACAGCGAAGCTGACAAACTCGCTGACGGCACTACACAACTGGGGTGTACACATGAGGGAATGTACCTCTAACACAGCGAAACGGGGGATATTGGGGGGGGGGTGCGACCGGAAATGACCTGAGGTTCTGAGGATGGGTCAGACCAGGCCTTGGAAAAGGTATCAAATGATCAAAATGTCAAATGGAGCTTTACTTTTCTGAAAGAGCCCGTGGTCTTACATGTACACATTGTCCGCGGTGACGGGATTGATTAGTTTATGATATGCTGTACGCGAAATCGAGTAATGAGTGTGATTACACGGGAAACTAGTTTCTCGAAGTATCGGACGTTCGAGAAGTCTCAAGAAAACAAAAGGGGGCTTACGGGATAATAACAGGCACTTCGGGTTCATAATGTCACTGACATATTCACATCATGCCCAACTAGCCACAGATATTTTCGACAGGCGTATCAACCTGTTTGTCGTGTTCCGAAGATAACTTTCGAACATTCTGATGTGGCCCTTGGCAATCCCGATTGAGAAATGCCCACATACATATTCAGAACAATAACTCTCTACAGCGATCATCAGAATTTCATTATTATAATGCATCACATAGCTGTACATGCGACAATATCCGATTATCATCAAAAAAGTCCCGATGCCATTAGTTACCGGATACATCAGTTTAATAGAAATCCTTGTTGAAAAGCAAAAAATGTTTGCTGTTTCAATATACTTAATTGATTTAAGTGGCCAATCATGTAATCAGAATGAAGTACCCAGGCTTTTAATCGATATCGGTTAAGCATTAGAAATTGGTGTTAAATGAAGCAGAATACTATGATGTATCGGTCCCCCAAGAGTTAAGGAGTTTTTGTAGTAGGTTTGGATACTTTATATTATTTTGGGCCGTATTCTAGAAGCTTCCTTAACTCTAAGGTTTACATGTACCTTTAGCTATTGTTTGCAGGGGAGAATACAAAAGCTTAAAGGGGACCTTAAAGTTAAGGAGGCTTCTAGAATACGGGCCAATTTCTGATAGTCATAATGTAAAAAAAGAACATTGTGCAAAGGAAGCGCCAAGACTTATGCATTAAACGAAACGTTGTGGTCGTGGCTGAAATGGACAAGCAGGACAAGGCAAGTAGTGAAGACGTTACAGTCGTACTCTCAGCCTTCCCACCGGTTCACCCTGTACGGTCATTTCGGAATGGTGTGATTGACACTGTACTTGCAGATTAAGATAGGCCTATGGTCAGTGTATTCACGGGAGGACAAAGCGCTGCATCCGGAACCGAAGTAGGCTGCTGCAACTGTAGGCCTATGACTGTAGCTACCAGGGTCTTCGTTTTATAGTAGGGTCTGCGTTTTATAGTCACCAGGGTCTTCGTTTTATAGTAGGGTCTGCGTTTTGTAGTTACCAGGGTCTTCGTTTTATGGTAGGGTCTGCGTTTTATAGCAACATGTACCAGGGCCTTCGTTTTACAGTAAGGTCTGCGTTTTATAGTCACCGGGTCTTCGTTTTATAGTAGGGTCTGTGTTTTATAGCTACCAGGGTCTTCGTTTTATAGTACGGTCTACGTTTTATAGGTCTTGGGTCTTCGTTTTATAGACGCCCTTCTAACCTTGAAAAAGGATCACGTACACCGTAAATCTATTATTCATTTATGTTACAAAGTCATTTCTCCTTGATGTACTAGAAATTGTTTGAGTTACAAGCGTTAACAAAGGTATAACTGCACCATCAAGCCAACAGTCGTGCATTATTTATCAGCATTATGCCAGAGCTAATAGAAGTTACAGAACTGATGAACTTCGTACAGTGCATCCAGCGTCCATAGTAGTTGAGCCTTACCGTTTGGTCTTCAAGCAAAGTTGACTGTGTTAATTTATTCACTAATGAATCTACACAGAGTTCAAAATAATCAGTCGTTACATCATTCCACGAAATGAAAAACAAAGAAAAAACGTTTGGCCTGCAGATGATAAAGGAATGGTCGATTTGATGTCAACGAGAGGGCAGGAATGAGCCAGTGAAGCTGGCGAAGTTAACCGAAAACGTTTCGCACGATAAGACCACTTGTGCAAGTTCTCGGGAAATCCGCTGCGGTGAATGCGCACGATGGCGAGAATCAACTAGTATCAGGCCGCGCGGTGTGCAGATTCGTCTCTCCATCGTTGTTGCTCTTGCAAGTCGATCGTTAGAATCGCTTCTGGAATTTTATTTCTGCACAATCTCAAGCTTTGGCGAGCTGTATTCACGGATCAGACATTTTGCTTCTGTGTTCACCGCTGTTTGTTGTTGATATTTATTTCATCGTCTGCTCAGTCCACGTGCCTCGGTATCGTCTGAGAGATTTCACACCGAGGCTGGGATCAGGATTCAAAGGAGTGTATTACGGGAGAATGTTTCAATGAAGCAACACGTCCCAGTGCCCAGCACTTCGTACGTTTGGCTTCTGTCACTAGTTTTGGATCGTACTAATCTCGTTTGTGATTGTTCCTGGACACAACGAGTGTCATGCACACAAAATGCTCATCAGACGTCATGCACTCATAACACACCTGTAATGTACACGAAAATTTCAAGGAATCTGTGTTAAGTTTCACGGGGACATCCGGACTTGTGTTGCGGACAATATTGAAGAGTTGCACAAGTCCAGTGAGGACCCGACTACAAACTCAACATGATAACGCAGGCGAAGAAGGCATTGGCTATGACATATTTGTGGTTTATCGTTCACTTACTCTTGGAATTAATCGTTTCTTCAGGTAGGGTTCCTTATCTTCATCTCAAGCAAACAATGCAACCTTCTTTGTCATGTCTGTGTTCTCATACAAAACTGGCCTACCGGAAGATCAACTTTCGGGAGTTCAATTGCCTCACACAAAAGCCTGATAAAGTGCAGTACCTGTAAGTTATCACACGGAAGTGTGGAAGCTTGCAACCAGGTTTTTGCCCTCTTCGGTTTGTTTCGACCACCTGCACATGTCTTGCTGGAAGTCGTGGATTAAAGTCGTCCACTTACGTTCATCAGCCGGCAGACCCTCCGCAAGTAAGACCTCCTTGCTGCCTGCCCTGAAAAAGCGTCCTATGACGAAGTAGGGTGTTACCGGATACCTCGCGCAGCAGCAGCCGCAAACGGATGAGAATAATTCATATCTTGAAGGTGGTAAATTCACAGTTGAGCTTCCTATGAATTTGTCGTTGTCTTTCGACGAACCACAAAAAGCCTTCGTCCTTTTTTTAGCCCCACGTCCTTAGTATAGGGAGTTTAAGAAATCAAACGATAAACGTTAACTTTACGACAACGTTATTTTTTGTACCGAAAATGCAATATATAATCTGGTGAATCTGCAATATGAAAAATAACGTTGTCGTAAAGTTAACGTTTATCGTTTGATTTCTTAAACTCCCCAATATGTCGTTTTGCGGAAACATCGTGATAGAGCAAATCTGAAGCCAGGTTTAGGACCCTTGGCTACCCAGGTTTTTTTATTTGGGGAAGTAGTTTGGAGTAGCCCTCGGCGTGACAGTCTTGCGCACGTCGCGTACGCTTACAGCTTGATTCCTGCAGCTATTTAATACAGCTTTTTTAAAATCCAATACATCTCCTGCTGTGATACTCCTGGGTGCTTCTGTCCAAGAATAATGAACGTTCTTCATTTCTACTACCCGTACGTTAGTCTGATTGATGGTCGATCAAACCTGAACACGATGAATAAGACATCAACAGTTAATTACTATATTGATGTTTTCACTTCATCTAATTATGGTCTCTCGCTATTTCCCACTTTAATGCCCCCACTTTGAGCATCTATGAATTATCTACCGCGTATTATTCCAGTACTGTTAGCACTTGTAGGTTTCTGTAATACCTATAGCATGTATTTATTATTAATGGATGACATGCTCTATCCCTTCGATCTTTGGGAAAAACCGATAATTCATCTCTGGTAATTACTACAGTAGAACGAGTGAAACTCGGCAGGAGTGCGTGCAATTTGTCGATTATATCTGACACTTTTATTGAGTAGTGGTTTACTTAATCGTTTTGCTGTATCTTAGGATGAAGGAAAGGGCGAAGTGACTCCAGAACGAATTAATTATTGAATTAGTAACCAATCTTTGATCTATGGAAGGGCGAAGTGGAATTTATTCAAGACTGATTCTTCGTTCAAGATTTGAAAAAGTACAGTCCAAGAATTTAATTTTCAGTATATAATAAAAAAAAAACATATTCCAAGAATTGTAAAATTTCCTCCAAGATTTGAAAAATATCGTCCAAGAATGTAAAAATCGCTGCAAGAATTTAAATAAATTTTTTTACCAAATTGAAAAAAACACATTGCAAGATTTATAAAATATGATCCAAGACCTAAAAATCATACGACAAGAATTACACGTAATATTAGAGTGCAAGATTTATAAAATATCGTCCAAGATCTTAAACGTTTCGTCCAAGATTGTCACGTGCGTCTTGCCAAGATCCTTCCCAGCATATCACGAAGGAATGTGGCCGGGAATTGAACTTGCAGTGCCAGTAGTGGCAAGAGTCAATATCGCCACTCCCTTGCCCAGGCAGCCCGCCAATAGTGGCATCCTTATTCCCACACCGTCCCTCGTTTGGGTATCGTTTCGTTTTTATGCCAACTTTACACTCTCATTCCATCCTTGAATCACGAAGTATTCAGGCTGGTTGTTAGTACAATTATTGTAACAAAACAGGACATGCCTTCACAATGGGGTACTATTGATTCGTCGCACCGATATAATGATTATTGATGTTTCTTGCACTAATCCCATTTAATGAGAGAAAATAATAAGGTCAACCTCCGGACATACAATTATTTATCTGCAACCAAAAAAGTAGCATTAGAGGAGGGTGTTTGCCTGTGTTTTTAAACAAAGCCTTCTTCGAGAAAACCTTGGCCCGTATTCTAGAAGCCTTCTCAACTCTAAGGTCTACTGTAAGCTTTCGGGCCGTATTTTAGAATGTTCCTTAACATTAAGGTCCACCTTAAATCTATTGTTCCCGATGGTTTTACAATAGACTTAAGGTCGACCTTAACGTTAAGGAACGTTTACCTTTAGCTATTGTTTACAGGGCAGAATACAAAAGCTTAAAGTGGGCCTCAGAGTTAAGGAGGCTTCTAGAATACGGGCCTTTGTATTCTGCCCTGAAAAAATAGCTAAAGGTAAACCTTATA
This sequence comes from Notospermus geniculatus, assembly GCA_002633025.1. Classification (NCBI taxonomy): domain Eukaryota; kingdom Metazoa; phylum Nemertea; class Pilidiophora; order Heteronemertea; family Lineidae; genus Notospermus; species Notospermus geniculatus. The sequence goes on along the minus strand of NMRB01000964.1, from coordinate 192,026 downwards.
GTTAAAGAAGCTTTTAGAATACGGCCCATGTCTTTTTCTTGCACGGCTTCCTGAATCCACGGCATCTCCAGAATATAGCCTACATGTACACTACTAATATAGTGTAGGCAACACGACGTACACATTCCTCTCATTCAGTAATTATCAACTGAATGACGTGTTATGCCCAGGAGAAGGAAGAGGCAGTCTAGTCAGCATCCTGGCAAATTGGTACCCTGCAATGTCAGGCTTGTCACGTGTCGCACCTTAAAATGACCAACCAAACTCAAAATATCGAGGTGGTGTAGTCCTATGAAAATCGATGCCTTTTCTAACTAAAAGTGCTGATGGTACCTTCTGTTTTTAAACGTAGCTCCCCATGTAATATACATCGAGTGTTTTTGAAGTGGAAATTTCGAGGAGTTTGCAGCCTGATAGCCTTCATAAAGTGGTCATTGAATTAACCCGTTATGATGCACGGGATGACGAAGCCAATGTACATGTACTGTACACACACTGTATCCACGACTCGTAAATAATTTTGTGTCTAAAGCCTGCCGCACACTGGAGCAATCTGCTGAGCAAAAAGTCATTCGAGACCGATTGCTCAGCAGATAGCTCACGTGTGCGCGTAATTTCGGTGAGTTTTTTGCCTCGCGAGGCAGAAAGCTCGCGTGTGCGCGTATTTTTCGGTGAGCTATAAAATCTGCTGCAGAGCAAACGGTCTCGAATGACTTTTTGCTCAGCAGATAGCTCTAGTGTGCGGCAGGCTTTAGCGTAGGCCTAGTCCATTAGGCTATTAGTAGGGAGGTTTCATTTTCACGTCACATCGAATGAATCTGTTGTATTTCTTCTGGGGGTGACGTGATTTTGATGTAATTATCGTTAGCGTTAGCGTTAACGTATGGTTTCTTAAACTCACTATTGTAGAGTCGGGTTTGGGCAAAACCGATCCTTCTTTGAAGGCATACCGGCGATGTGTCACTCTTCCAACGAGACACTGCCAGCAGCGGCTGCCTTACATTAAAAACTGAATGTGCTAAGTGTACCTCATTGGCAATGGTGCCATGAATGAGGCGGAATATTCATAAGATCGGCGGGACTGAATCTTCCTCGTCTCGAAAAGCCTGCACCCTCGAGACGAAGCAGACGCGTCTGCAATGCAATGTTTAATGAATCTGTGCTTGTTTCCAAAATAAATACATTCATGTAGAGAACCAAGATGGCGTCGTGTCTATAAAATGGGGTGACGATTTCACGCGTTCGTATGACGTGGGGTCCGAATGTTGATCGAAATATGTCGTATGCTGCTGGTGGATGACGTACGAAACAGTTTATACATGTATTTGACAAAAATGTTTTCTGTATAAATCTAGTTACACAAGCCATCAACAGAGGAAGTCATACCGAACCTGATGTCGTCGGTATAGAAAATCCCAAACCTACCACCTTTGTAGTCGTTTTTCGCTGGCCCCTCACCTTGACCAATCTCCAGGCATTTACTTGGCAAGTTTGATAAGTTGCAGTTTAGGCTATAGTCTCTCGCATATTAAAGGGAGACTCCAGTCATTGTGTAACATTTTGAATTTTTGAAATATCTTTAGTACATTCAAATTCATTGATATCTGCAACGTGTGATTTTTTTAAATCAGCAAACTCATCATTTTAGGCATTTTTATTACATCCCAAGGGGACCATTGCACAGTATATGTGATGTCATACTAGTATGTGTTCAATGCATATTTATGAAGGTACAACAAATAGGCCCAGGCAGTCACAGCATTAAGCTGCCCATACACGATCAATATTATTGCACAATATGAGGATCACAATGGGCAATATTATTGTCAATCTTTCTTCTAACTATCGTGCTAGAAGCACACGATCACCCATTTGGGCCCCATATTGTGCAATAATATTGCGCCGTGTATGGGCGGCTTTAGCTTATTTACTGCAATAAAGGACTTCAGCCTTTGGACACTAGTGACATCACAACTCATGGCAATGGTCTCCATGATGGATTGATAAAAATTCAACAAAAGTTTACAATGAGTCATGAGTGGCGTTTCCCTTTAAGCAAAGATTTTCACCCTGTACAGTCTTGTACTACATCTTATCTTGAGATCTTTAAAACTAAGTGCTTACAGTTGACAGAGTGTCTCGAATGATGAAAGAAGTGAATGAAAGGAAAAATATAATGAACTGTCGTAATTAACTCTGAAGAGGGGAATCCTTCATTTTTTTTCAATAACAGTATCCTTGTGTTCTTTGCCCGGGGTCCAACTGAATACATCTAACATAAAAAAAACTGGCTCATCTTCTATATCTGTGCGCTTTGAATAGTAAGATGAAGTCTTTAACTATACATAGTATGATAATTGAACTTGCATTTAGAATTTTTCACAAAATGTAGATCTACTCTTATTATACACTCTCAAACCACCATTATCTTGGTATGGACTAGTAGCTCACTGAAGGACGATGACACTGTGGCAATGTTGATGAAGCAAGTGAATACAATAGAGTGCCATATCGACATTCAATATGCGGATCATCTATTAGTCGTGTGTTTTTACTGTATCTCTTACATTCTCCTTTGAAACTCTTGCCGATGATACTCACATAGCATGTATCAGAGCGTGATAAGAATAACAATCCGATTCAACATATCATGCTAATTACACAGCAATATGATATAACCTTGCAGTACATATCGAATTCGTTATAACCCTTTGTTCAGCAGCAATTTTTTTATTGTCTTCACCATAACCTTGCAGTACAATATCAAATTCGTTATAACCCTTTGTTCAGCAGCAATTCCTTATTGTCTTTACCATACTTGTACCTTGCAAAGCAATAAAATTCGTTATAACCGTTTGTTCAACAGCAGTTCCTTATTGTCTTTACCATACTTGTACCTTGCAAAGCAATACCAAATTCGTTATAACCGTTTGTTCAACAGCAATTCCTTCTTGTCTTTTTCACAATCTTGCAAAGCAATATTAAAATTATTATAACCCACTGTTGAACAGTTGAACAGCAATTACTCATTTTTACCGCAGTCTTTGAAAGCAATACCAAATTCGTTATAACCCTTCGTTCAACAGCAATTCCTTATTGTCTTTACCATAACCTTGCAAAGCAATACCAAATTCGTTATTTAATAACGCTTTGTTCAACAGCAATTCCTTATTGTCTTTATCATAACCTTGCAAAGCAATAGTGAGTTTAAGAAACCATACGTTAACGCTAACGCTAACGCTAATTACGTCAAAATGACGTCACTCCCCGAAGAAATACAACAAATTCATTCGATGTGACGTCAAAATGATGTCAATAACGGTAGCGTTAGCGTTAACGTATGGTTTCTTAACCTCACTATTATCAAATTCGTTATAACCGTATGTTCAACAGCAATTCACCGTTGTCTTTATCATGTATATTTGAGTAGTCGTCGACAGCTTAGTTTTTTTTTTGTTCATGAATGTGTACGTAAATGTATTATGTACATGACTGTGGTATTTAAACAGCGAACAGCGAATTTAGTTAAAATTTCATCGATCGAGACAACGGGGTACATCAACGGTTCGAAAAATTACGTTTCAACATCGCCTGTATAATGTATATACGCCTGTATTATATTCGTAGTCCAACATTATGTTATAAATGTTTATGGTGGTCGTGTTGCTGAAATCGTCAATAAGCTACACGGACTTCTAGCTGGTGTGTTGGGTTACATAACGCACGATGCTTCAAGCAAAGGGATATTTGCAGGAAAACTAATATTTTGATACCTTGGTTATAGATGCGTTCATAGCGTGTAGCATGAATCCTGTTGATATTGAAGCAATGTTTGTTATGCGATAGATAAGTGCCACCCGAACGAGTTATTGGTGCTCACGTCAGTTTGAAGAAGCTACCAGCCAGATTTGTGAATAAAACCCAGTGAAAAATGAATAAAAAACTAGAGTGCAAGTCAATTATGGATGGAAGTAAAAGTACAGATCACTGCACGGCGAATACCATTGAGACGTACTACAAAATCGTGGCCTGCCAGCCCGACAAAGAAAAAACCAACCGTAGCAATCCTTACGGTCAGGTCGGTGATGATTAGAAGTTTGCCTGGCTGTCACATCCTCCCACAGCAGGGCTTTGGTCTCGTTCCTCTTCATACACTCCACACAAAGCCCTGCTGAAATTGGGCCTCGCAGGCAAACATGAGGCGGTCAGAAAACCATTGCTCAATCAGAATGTGCGCATTTTTAGGGTGTGGATACTAAATAATTATGACTCATTTACAACAATCAAAAATAGTAAGAATCTTTCCTATACATAGGAAGAACCTCTGTGATAACATTCGGTCAATTTTGGTAAGATGTAAGTGATTTGCAAAGCACAAAACTTTAAGGTCAAACGGGGTGAAACCAACTCGTAAATCTCCAAGTTATCCTTCTAATACAGGGAGTGCAACTGGAGTATGGAACAGCCGCACCAGATTCACTTGATGTTCTATTTCAGCAGGGGTTTGTGTGAGTGGATGAAGAGGAGCGAGGTAAAAACCCCTGGTGTGGGAGGATGGGCTGTCATGTCCGATTGACCAAGCCTCGGCAATCAACGTCATCTTCGTATGTACTTCGGCAATTTCCGACGGGCCTCCGGACATATCTCGACTGTATTATGGGCGCCATCTTGCGCAGCGATATAGCGGTGAATTCTACCGCACTGCGCCGGAAGTGAGAAGCTTGACCGACTAACATCCAAGTTGCATCCCCATGTTGAATAGTCCCTTGAAACGACGGCAATTTTGCTTGTAATTCAACATACATCGTGTACATCGCTGATGAATATATTATTCCATCATTAAACAGGCGTTTCTAGCAGTTTTTTTCGGTGTTATTGGTGATCTACTTTATAACGACATCTTGCCGTTTTCCGGCCATCTTGTTTGTCACATGACCAGATGAGATCATATGACCACTGAAAATAAGTAGTCTCTGCAGCATGGCGGCCATGATACGTCAGAGTCAATGACGACGAATGTCATGACTCTGTGGTTCAGAGTGCAAGCCTCGGATGCCAGCCGCAATCACAGACGATGGGATAGTAGTATTGGAAGTAACATAGCACCGACGTTACGCTGGGCGATACAATAGAGCATAGCAGGCCATTACCAAGGCATCTCACTTTCCATCAACAGACCATTCTTTAGGTCTGAATTGATTTAGCAATCCTGCCCAGTGGCCCCGAATGATCAAGTGTTTATAGCGTTAGTGAAAGCTAATGAAATCTATACTCCCCAGAGACATTATATCATCAGAATGGTCAAACATGTGCATGTACATTTTTCATTGTAGCCACTTGATGAAATTCATTGATGAATAGCGAATAGGTCAACATTGGGTCATATGAATAAAGACTAGCAAATGCTTTTACTTCAGAATTTTACAGCATTGCCTAGTGCATTTGTATTGCAGAATTCAAGTAAAAGCATTCTTTATTCATCTGACCCAACAATGTGTCTCGTACATTTATGTCTCCCCGTTGCCTGTCCAATGCCATTTGTTGAAATAACTGACTTGATGCATCTTTGAATTGAACCCAGGGGCATGTAGGCTACAGTGGGTGGGTGTGGATTTGATTTATACGTGTACTTGATGATATTCCTAATGCAGGTGTGAAGGGAAAGAATGCCTAGGAAAAACTGTCCTTGGAACAAAAGATCCTATTGTTACATTCTAATCTCTGGCGATTGGTTTCTACATGTATACCCATGCCGCTTATTCCGTCATTCAACAATAGAAGTGGACACTTTTTACAGGGGGACACTCTTTACTGCTACACCTGGTCTTACATTTTCAACTATCACGATACTTTCATTGCTTCGATGTGGAACAGGTTATAGGAATTCTAGTGGACCAACCGAAACACGTTCTTCTCCAGCATTTCAAACCTCTGATTTAAAAGATGTATACCCGACCTTTTCTCATTTTGATTCAGGAGATTTTGAAACCTCACGTCTTAGGTGAAATCCAAATGCAGGCCGTGCTCACTTATAAATAGCTTCACCTTCGAATGGGAATCTCATCAGTAAACTTAATAAACCCGCTCACATGGAGAAGGGATGGAAGACACCTGTAGTGGATATTCTGGAGGATATATTTTTTTACTGTTCAGCATGCGTGGAAAAGCTGCACGATTCATTCAGGGGTTTATACATCTGGGCCCATGTTCCCGAAGCCTTCGTTAGGTTAACGATGTCGTTAAAACTGGTAAAATGCATAGCGTAACGACATCGTTAACCTTACGACGGCTTCGGGAACATGGGTCCAGGTCAGCAGCGGTTTGAACTTAACTCCGCTTTAGTATAACTGGTACATGTATAACGTTTCTGTCAGGCAAAATACATGTATATTCATCTGTATATTCAAAGAAGTCAATAGGAGCAGTCAGCCGAAAGATGGCAGCAAAGTTCTAGCAGATTTGAATAGGCCTACAATAGAGAATTCTCTTGATTGGTGCTCAATCAACCATGAATTGGGCCGTAGTGACTCCTATTGGTCAACTGACTGACAGCTCCTAATCGTTAACGTGGAGGACGAAATAACATAGCGGACCGTAGCCGTAGTCCTTAGCAGCGAGCGCCGAACCCGCGAGCAGAAATATCGGCGGGGGGTCCGGGAGGCCTCCCCTCGGGAAAATTTTAGAAAATAAGAGTTCTTTTACGCCATTTCCCGGCATTTGAGAGCAAAATTGGACATTCCAGCCATCTAAGTGTGGTTCATTGGTTTATTGCACTTGGGCTTTTTGGGACTAAAGGCAGTCAAATGCTGAACCTGCCAACTTTAAAAAAAAATTTTGACAAGCCAAATATTGGGGGGGGGGCATGTAATCAATGTGAAATTGACGACAGGCAAACAGGCCTGGCGATCAACAGGTGCATGCCATTGGTCGGTTCAGCACAATGTCCCCAGTATAATTCCGAGTGGGTTCAACCTGGATACTGCTGTGTGATCTATTAGAGTGTGAAAGTACTACGAGTGTCTGTATCCTGCACAGTCTTCGTACTGGAAATGAAATAGAAGGATGCTTGTTTCCATTAGAGACTCAAGATGCATTGTCTGCTCCATTCAATTCATTCCCATTATCATCCAATTAAATTTAAATCGATTCTTTGGGTTCGGCACCAAAACTGCTTACGGTTGGTCTCACGCTCGAGTGTTAACACTGGTAATTCCCAACGATTTTCTAATTCATCACGAATCTCCATGTACAACAGATAACATATCAATCAGACAGCACTCACTGGTTTACAGTCATGTCTCTCGTGGTTCGCAATCAGTCAGAACAGGTCGATGGCGAACCTTTTCGCCCGATTACACCTTGTTAATGATCTATCTATCCACTGCTAGGAATGCTTTGGCACATATATGACCAATCTACGTTGCTCATCAATCGTGAAAAATTGCATCCGCGGGAATAACTAACGGCTTCTTCGCCATGTATTGTGCGATCGAAATTGGTTGATTTCGTTGAGAGACGACTATGCCGTGGGTCTAGCTCAGATATGCCATGTTATTGCTTCAGAATGCTGTTTGGTTGCGGCTCAAATTCGATTCAGTCTGATGTAGGTATTGGGTCGTTATATTCTACACTGGTTTCCAATGCAGAATCGTGTCCGTGTTTTGCAGTTGTTATAAAGTGAAGTTGGTCAACGTCTTCTAAAATTTTTCCATTAAAAGATTGAGGGCCAAATTCATAAAGGGTGTTTTAAGGCTTGCTTTCTATTGGAGTGTTTCCGCGCGCGGAAACGCTCGAAAGCATTGCGTTTTTTCCGCGCCGTGACCAACGAGGCGGAAACAAACAATGCTTTCGAGCGTTTCTGCGCACGGAAACGCGCCAATGGAAAGCAGGCCTATAGACGCGTGTATAAACTTCGTCAAGTGCATGGTGGAAGTGTGTGTATTGCATGGTGGAAGTGTGTGCATTTACTAGTGAAGTTACATGCGTTTAAGTCTTAAACACCCTTATAATACGGCCCGATATCTGCACGGTACGTTTTCTGTATTGCCAACTAATGTATCTAAGATATGAAAGCCCCCCCCCCCCCCCCCCCCCGGGGGG
>NMRB01000964.1:130739-183889 GCA_002633025.1 Notospermus geniculatus | reverse complement strand
CCAGTTAGTGTGCGTATATCTAACGTTTGTTGTTTAAAGTCAAATCCTAACGTCACTCCAGGACACTTCATGTGGCGGTTCCTGACAGGTAATCGAGCGAGGTAAATTGACGGAGTCATTGCGACCTTGTCCCTCTTCCAATAAGCGTCGATGAATATTTTACGGTCGTGTACATGAGGTACGTTGCTTTTCAAAGGGCCGTATTCCAAATAGAACAACTCGAACTGTATATTGCACACTCGAGGCTTACGTTATCGTCACTTATCATCACTATTTTATGATGGTTGTTGTTCTTATCAAAGTATGTTTAGTGTAGCGTTAGGTGCACAAACGATTTTCATATTCGAGCAAACTGGCTGACTCGTTATCAAGGTTTTCAATTTTGTTTGACGAGCTAAATGGCCAATCTACCCAACATTTATGAGAGTGTTGGAGTAGGCTATATATGATAGGGCTAGATTCCCACCACGTCTGTTTTTGCGATTGTTAGTTATAGAATTACATGTAGTTATAAAAAACCTCGAATGACATATCAACGCCGTCCCCTTTCATAACCCAATGAGTGCCACCCTATCTTTGTGCGTCGGGAATAATGCTGTTTATTAAAGGCTAGCAGCCGTACCTTGTTTTCGAGAATTGTTTTTTATCTCTTATCAAAAAAAGATACACCATCACCGAAGAGTTTGATTCAGTTTTTGCTGAGCCTTTTGAAGGAAAAGCCAGCCTTACCGGTACGAAGAGCGAGTTCATCCCCACGGCTGTGGCTCACCTATCGTGTGAACTATTCGGCGACGTCCCTTCCCCTAGAGAGAAGCCTTTTATTGAGTTAAGCCCACTACCTTCCAGATCCCCGAGAGCATTCTGATCTTAGCAGATTTCATTCAATACCGGTGTATTTTCGGTCAAGAAAGAAGCTCTCTGTCGTCTCTTGAGGAATTAACAACCCGCCAAATACGTCTCCAAGAGTGTTAATAAGACAGAATGCCTTTTAGTCTTTATTTATGTTATATACCAAGGCATCTAGAGGTCCTGAGGGCCCAATCACGATAACAAATCACCATCTCTTAATCTAATTTATTAGCTAATGCCTGTCATCAAATGACAATTATATCTTATTTTTATACGAATCGATCATTTTCCTTAAATTGCTTCCTATAAGGTGACGTCTGATTGCGTCTGAAATTGACATGAATATTTTATACTTGTAGAAATTTCACCATGTTGAGCAAAAATTTAACATGTCTTGCGCCTGATCTGGCCATCTTGACTAACAAGGGTTGTGACATCGCTCCGCCCTCCGACTAGTCTTTTGACGTAGCCTGTGGAGTTCCAGGATGGATCTGGCTAGTGCCCTCGACATGGTAGAAACCATTGCTACCTACATGTACGTTGTATTCTACAGTTAACACTGCTTAACAAAGAATATGAACGATTCCATGTCAGAAACCCTGTGCCCTGTACAGTTCTTCTGTGTTTCAAAGTAGAGCAGGCAATGCATCTGTATCATTTACGCCTACCGGCAACCAAAGCCCTCTTTCTTCTCACCTATTCATCTGTCGGTACATTTTTCCAATTTTTGATATTGATTTCGTCTCGTATGACGGAAATACGATACTGTGAACACGTGGGTGTCAGATAATATCAGATACGACAAAGTTTAATCCGACGATATATGGATTTTAATAAACAAAGTACTATACGCTCCACTGGCTTAAGCAGCTTCTGTGTACATGACAAATCATTGAATGTTTTTGGGGGCACTAGGCCTACTTGACTGGATTGTCGTCCAACATAGATCTAGGCCTTTCGCGTCTTTTTGCAGCGGGGGAAAGTTCATATACTGACGAGAGAAAGACAGATGTGTATATGAACGTATATGCATCTCATCAATCACTCTGACCTACACTGTACATGTACATGTACATGTACATCATGTAAATGTGCATTGCACCTCCGCACGATAGCCATGAGGCGGACATTGCTTGTTTAGGTCTATACAGGGACTTTACTTGTTCATTTATCAGCAACCACACATCAGATTTATTGACGTGGTTGTCATGTGATTATCAATCACCGTAACACAGTCTCAAAGCATACATTATTACTCCAGCCTCCCCGGAGTCCGAGAGTCTTTCAGTACCAGAAAGACTCTGATTTTGTGGGAAGGATGGGAAGTTGTGGGAAGTTTAGTCTTTATACCTGATGAAGACGCAGTAAGTGTCGGAAACTTGTATCGGGTCCTTGGACCAATAAAGAGTTCATGATCTTCAACAAGGTGTCACACTTATTTTCGAAGTTATGGGAAGTTGTATTGTTCGACAGCAACGACAAATTGAATGCCTTCATAATGACGGTGTGGTCCAACTAATCCGAAAGAAAGGCATCTAAGACGAAATTGAAAGAATTCGTGATGAGGTGTGTTGTGATGAGCACGTCTTCCTGCTGGGTCGCATAACCGGAGAATGATTTAGCACACGGCGAATGAGACAAATGTCGTCCTCACAATATCTTATTTAGGAAGTACATGAGCACCTTCCCCATGCCTTGGTTTTCCAACGCGACTCCTTTGTTTTCGTATTCAAAAAGGGAAAAATTCTACCCACAGCAATTATAATAGACAATGAACTTCCTGAGTGATTCGTGAGTGATTTTATATGCAAACGTGTCGTTCCCCCCGAGATGAATTAATTGCTCAGTCACTTTTACGCTGATCGCTCACCATGGCTGATGAAGAATCGGAACGAGAGACTCTGATTCGTCCCACAGAAACGCCGTCCGACCAGCAAACTGGACGGTGGGGTTTGGGATGCCTGACGATGGCTATTTTGCTGCAGGGAGCGAGCTGGATTAACACTCGGACAAATTTACATGTACTGGAAAGCATCAAAACTCAGGAAGACAAGGGGCATACTTTCACTGTGACTTGGTTGATTCTTTCTGCAGTTACAATTTACATTTTACCAACATTCACTGGTCTATACGCCGATATATACCTTGGGAAATATCGTGGCCTGGTTTTTGGTCTTTCTCTGAAGACTACTGGATCATTCATCGGATTCTGTACTATGTTGATAACTGAAACTATACCTGACATTGAAGCAAATACACAAAAGATACTTGTTGCTGTGTGGTCGGTCTATGCTGTACTAATCGCCGTGGGTGTCATTTTTACCGTTCCACTATTTCTGTCGTTTGGTTCAAAACAAGTTAAACAAACCCCCGGGTCAGTATCCACGTTTGTCAAATGGGTGATCCTGGCGTTCTTTCTCGGTTATCTAGTTGGTAGAAGTGCTGAGATGATACCGCGCTCCATCACGCATACGGAATACTACAAAACTGTGTTAAATGCTGTGGTATTGGCGCTGGATGGATTTTCTCTTGCATTAATTCTACTAGGAAACGGCAGGTATATGGAAGAAAGCGAAGATGACGGGAAAAACTCCTTTAAAGAGTTGGTGGCTACCGTGAGGGTTTACGTCTTCTGCCTCCGCCGTCGTCGACGTTACGATGAAACACATCAGCAGAGTATCAACACTGTGGAGGATGCTGTGAACACCGCCAGAATCAGGAGACTCAATTTTCGGAGAGGTGTATTGGCTGTGGCGCTCCTCTCTACAGTGGCTGTTTTGGGCATTATACAGACTGCTGGTCAACCTCCGCTTTACAAACTGGCTACACAAAGGTCATGGGGCGAATTGATAAAAGGCGTGCAATTTTTGGGATGCTTTCTACTAGTGCTGGGAGCGGAGTGCATAAAGAAGATACGAGGAGGGCGTCCCCTGTGCCAGGACAATGTAGCAAATCATTTGAAAATGATCGGAGTCAGTTTCGTTTTGACGGCAGCCGGTATATTGCTAACACTAGGTGTTGCTTCCTCCCACATCCCGTCGCCAACGCATCCGACTTTCTCGTTCGCTTTGTCATTCATTCCATCATCTCTTCTCTCGGGCCTGGCCGAATTTGTGACGTTGACTTCTACACTGTCTTTGTGCATCATGGAGTCTTCTACTGGCTTGTCGACCGCTGGACTTTCCTTCGGCCTTAGTCTTTGTCTCATAGAGTTGCCATTTTCAACGGTTCTTTATGCATCGAACCGCGACCTAGATATTTACGGCAATCCAGCCGTTGATGTCTACGTCCTTGCCGGTTCGTCCTGTGCTGTACTAGCCTTTGTCTACATACCAGCGTCCATATTGTACGCAAAGGCGCACGCTGCAGTCGTCAATGCTCATAACACTGGCAGGCAAGGAGAGGATCGTAACAGCGGGACACCCATTACAACCACAGATGACATGAACACGGCAGTGTCATCGTCATCCTCCCAGATCTGCCATCCTCCCACAGCAGGGCTTTGGTCTCGTTCCTCTTCATACACTCGCACACAAAGCACTGCTGAAATTGGGCCTCCCAACCAAGAATGAGGCGGTCCGAAATCCATTTCCCAATCAGAGTGAAGCATTTCTAGGGTGTGAATGCTAAATAATTATGACTTATATAAACGATCAAAAATAATAAGAATCTTATTTACATATACGACGAACCACTTGGATAATATTCAGTAAATTTTGAAATGACATACATGTAGATACAGAATTTCTACGATAAAACAGGGTAAAACCACGAAAGTACCAAACCACTACAGTAGAGGGAGTGCAACTGGAGGATGGAATAGCCACACCAGATTCACTGGATGTTCTATTTCAGCAGGGGTTTGTGTGAGCGGATGAAGAGGAGTGAGGTAAAAACCTCTGCGGTGGGAGGATGAGATCTGCCGGTGCGACAGGAATCTATAGATATATTCCTTGGACTTCTGTTTTTTTCGCAAGACCGATATACGTGCATGGAGGACTTCGCACCTTGACCGATATGATACGCGCATGAAGGACTAGCAAAAGGCATAGCCCTTCTGAGGCAGACACATCGGTTTCGATGCAGATGTCCGTGGAGGTCAGACTGACTGAATTATTCTATACCAGAATAGACGAAAACATTATGAATATCCGGCAAATGTGGTGAAGGTATAAGTTGTAGACTTAGATCGAGTCTCAGATTTTGTTAGTGTCAAATCAGAAGTAATATGCTTTTTTATGTTAAATCCTGTCGGGCCTCACATTCAGACAATGCAAATATGGTATCAAATCCTAGAGAATTGATATTTATTATTGTAATAATATCCTGGAGAAATTGTACTAAGTCCTTTCAAACACCTGTGCATGTAATTCCTACAAAAAAGGTTACATTTCCAATGATTTATATAGCATACATGTATACATGTAGCTGTATTTGTTTCACATCCTACATACATTATACATTGTACATGGGAAATAATGTAATAGCCAGTGACTAAATTAAAAAGGAAGAAATCTTGTGAAATGTCGAATTCATCTTCCGTTCTTTTCCCAAAGTCCGTCGAATTAGATATAAATGCAAAATGCATTTTGGATATTCACATCCACCTTAAAAATAGAATATTTCACAAGCCTATCGGCGACTGGCTAGGATCACATAGATTGCACGAAGGCCGATGGGAGATACTCAAGAACGTGGTTGACGTCATCATGCAGCAAAACTTGAGGTCTCGCTCTCCAAAGCCCCAAATCGAACCCACCACTAAGCAATTCCCTCCCCCACTGACCACCAAAACCAAGAACCGAACAAAAAAGGCCAAGGCCACGGCAAAGGGAAAGCCAAAATAAAAAGCAACGGCAAATTCAAAGGCAAAGCAAAAGCCAAATCCAAGGCAAATTCAAAGGCAAAGCCAGCACAAAAACAAAGGCAAATGCAAAGGCAAAAACCAAAAACATAGAAAACGGAAAAAAACAAAAATAAAACAAAAAAGCCAAAAACACAAAAACAAAACCGAGTCTTTCTGCTTGCAAGGAGTAGCTGGTTCAACCTCATCACTTGTTCCTTTCAGACCAGTTGAAAATACAAAGTGACGTTGCGCCACCCCGCTCTGAAATTCAATTTCTGTATACTCACGATCTTACCCTCACATCCCTGAACCCCCGCTAATACAGTGATAGAAATAAGTCCGCCTTGAGAATCTCTGGCGTGACCTTCTTCTGCACCGCGCAATACCGATAAACAAACCGTACCACTTCGAATGAGAGACGCAAATTGGAAACCGTCTCGGATTTCCGCGGAACATATTGGCCCGAGCGTATCGGCGCATAATGTCATCGAAGATCATTTGACATGTGAAATGTCGATAATTGAGGTACATGTAGATACAGAGCCAAGTGTCGGAGTAATCAGTTTGCTGACAGCAAAATGTCTATGATGAATTTCAATGTATGGTATTGGCGAAGAGATATCAACTTGCCCAGAATGCGAGGTGACGTACTTATTTGATAAATGGATTTATCAATTTGCATGTGTGAAGCGCGACGTGAGATGTCTATACCGTCATTTTGTAGGGATTTTTCCATCGAGTTAGCTCCTTTTAATAGGGAGGTTAAGATAACGTTCCGAATCTCGACTCGACTCCAGAGGACTCTTTTTTGGGGAACTACGTCATCAAATACAACGGGGTTTTCTTGAACAATGGTGTTTACTCATTCAGGAGAACGAATAGAACCCGCCAGGGTGGTAAATTTCTTTTCCACTTGAAAAAGCGGAATTTTAGCACCTCGGATTCGGAGTGGGAGTGGGAGTCGGACCAGATCTTAACCTCTCTATTGTCTTTTTTTCTCGATTCTCCGTGGATCACGTCACTACAGGGGAAAGGACTGCAGTTGTTTTTTTCTTATTTAACACCGACCAACGTGTTACGGGAATAACATTTTTGCATATCACAAGAAATGCTATCTGAAATCAGTATGAATTGAACAGAATCAGCTGAGTCTGATGCGATGCAAAGAACCGCGTAAGAGTCAATTCAGGTTTTCCACTATTTGCTTTCTGTATAACTCACCCCGTCAGATCCTGAGACATGGACGACCAACATTTGAATACTAATCGTCCAGATATATGGATGACTTCTATCAATTGTAGAAGACTGATTACGTATGTATTTGCTTATGCCAAGTGGCAGTAACCAGTCATTCGAAAGATCAGTAAATCATAGTTGTTATCACTTAAGGGCTCGTCTCTGCACGGGTTGCGTTCACTGGATTCCTACGGCTGGGATGATGCTGTGAGGGTTGCATTGATCAAAGAAAGCTGCTTGGATGGCAAACGCTTTGGCCAGGGGAGGGAGTGAGTATTGGGTCTCGTGGATGGGAGTCCGTGAATGGCGAGATTTCAAGCGTTGAATACTTCCATGGAATCAAACATAAAGGTTTAACTGCGAACAATGAACTTACTGAGGGATAGACTTCATGTGTTGCCACCAGATGTCTCTCACTGCCTGAATTTTGGCTTTACGTAATAGGCAGGAGCTACACCCTTTTTTTTGTGGTGAAGGGGTACATGAACCTGTCAACTTGATGCCTTGAATTCCATTTCTGAGAATAACAGAGTTATTTTCAGCACAGCGAGTGTTCCATGTGCAAATGTACGTTAGCCTATTCAAATGACATAGATGACCATGCGCTCTCATCGTTCGTGGGGTTCGCATTAATTCAGTCCTTTTGTATCATAAAATCAACTGGTCGGAATTCAACAAAATTTGCAGGAAACGGGCAGAAGGGTCTTGCCTATCATATGGAAGAGTCAGAATGCAAATCTGTTGAGGTTTAAAGGG
The DNA here is from genome assembly GCA_002633025.1 of Notospermus geniculatus. Lineage (NCBI taxonomy): Eukaryota > Metazoa > Nemertea > Pilidiophora > Heteronemertea > Lineidae > Notospermus > Notospermus geniculatus. Next base: position 176,202 of record NMRB01000964.1, on the reverse strand, counting down.
ATACTGTCCACATTTATAAAATACTAAATTTGTAAGTTGAACCTTTATGATACATGTACTTCCCAACCTTCATTTCACGATTTGAATCGAATAGATTTAAAATCGAAAGAGAATTTTCCTCTCAATTAATTCCCATCAAGTGGCACAAAGCAGAATTGCACTGCTGTATCAGGCAATTAATAACACATGACAGTATTTGAAGCAATCTGCACCTTAATCAATAGACGTGATAGATCACATCACATCCCACAGCCAGACAGCACAATTGAGCAACAGCTATCATTCCTTGCCAACATTCACAGATGAAGAGTGTAATACACAGCAGCTAGCTTCCCGTGCTGATAATCCAGATTGTCGCTAATTGGAAGCTGGTCGTATTCTTTTTGTGTGGGCTGCTACAGGGCAATTTGTACTTTCATCTTACCAACCATTGCATGCTTCGCGAGGAGACGAATGAACATGTGTAGCGTTCGATTCGCCTTTTTTTATATCTATTGGATTATGCCGTTTCAAAACCAGTCTCGATGCGGAGAGAATATATAAGCAGAAGGGATGATAAAAACGTCTGTCGTCTAGGAGATTCCAAGATTCGCAATTGAATTTATCAATTCGTGACATTTGTACAATGCGGCTGTTACGTTATTCCAAGAAACACACAACATTTGGTATCGGTATGGTTCGACTAACTTATTCTCTGTATCAGTTTCATAATGAGCTAAATGATATTTGTGCAAAGGATTTTTAAAGATGGAAATTTCCATTTTGTGGCTTTTGTATGAAATCATCCAAAACGTTCGTCTATATATAGGCCCGTATTCTAGAAGCCTCCTTAACTCTAAGGTCCACTTTAAAGGCAGACTCCATTCATTGTGTAAATTTTTGAATTTTTTGAAATATCGTTAATACATTCAAATTCATTGATATCTGCAACATGTCGTATTTTTTAAAGCAGCAAACTCACCATTTTAAGTATTTTTATTGCAACCAAAGGGGACCATACCACAGCACGTGAGGTCATATGTGCTCAATGCATATTTATGAAGGTACAACCAATAGGCCTAGCAGTCACAGTATTAGCTCATTCACTGCAATAAAGGTCATCGGCCTATTCACACCAGTGACATCACAACTCATGGCAATAGTCTCCATGGATTGATAAAAATTCTAAAGTTTACAATGAGTGGAGTTTCCCTTTAAGCGTTCGTATTCTGCCTGCAAACAGCAGCTAAAGGTATACTATAAGCCTTAGAGTTCAAGAAGCTTTGACCCCTAATACTTAAGACGATTTTGTCAACTCAAAAAAAACATGCACAAGCGGCTGTATCACATTGAATGAAACACTACTCTGGCACAGCTCTAGGACTTTCCAACAGTATCTTGCCACACATCTGTATAGCTATCCACAAAACACAAGACTTTGACAAATTAGACCAGCATTCCACTTCTGTTCGCCTAATGAAGCAGTAACTAAAGACGCCCTCTTTCGCAAGTAGTTGAGTGGCAAAACCTGTCAATACCTTTGTCTTATTCGAAATGATTTATAGAAAGTGGCGAGGCGTGCATCTTCAGCATCGTTCAATCGGTTTACTCTGGCAGACTGCTAATTTGAGAGGGAATGCTATTCATTAGAGTTGGCTGTTGACCCTGTAGCCCGGCTATCAGTATCAGTTAGCGAAGGACGCGGCGGATTGAACAATAAAATAGAATCGTGATACCTTCAAAGACAATATGATGGGAGAAAAATAATTGATCATACACATCGTTGGAACTAGTGTTGCCGTACTTTCTTCCACTGGGTTTGTGCTGTACATCAATGCTGAGATGAAAGAAGGGGATGGAAATACATGTACTAGCTACTAGCTTCATTTTATTTACATTGTATGTACACGTGCGATTGTATGTACATGTACATACAATGTAAATAAAATGAAGCTAGTATTAGTTGCTGCTTTCTTGTGGATGTTTGGCCACTTTGACTCTCTTCCGAAACTCCATAGCTTTTAGGCTGATGTTAAGTTCCATATGGTCGTGGACAAACACACCACATACCGTCCTTTTTCACGTCTTAAAAGCGGTCACACAACGACATTCAGGCTCTGCCGTATTTCCGGAATCGTTTGGCCAGTGGCAGGCACCGATGGCAGGTGTGTTTGTACTCACCTGTCGTCAATTTCGCATTAGTTATGGGACTGGTTCAGATTGATTAGGCTACAGCCATTGTTTTCAATACGATAGCGCCAGGCGTGACAGGAAATCGGTCGGAATCGGTCTTTGATTGTTCGCCTGCATGACCATTGCAGTGGACGTTCGTGCTTCACGTTGATGAATTGAATTCGTTGATGTGAAAATACATAACCAAAATCTCGGTTGTAAGGTCACAGAGGTCTGCATTGCGAGGCCCAGCTTCTCCTGTTTGTGATGGTTGGCATTGCTGTCCACCACACAGCAGGCTTATCTTCGAATCGAAGTCCTGGCAGCGACACTTCTGATACGACAATGTTGGAGGAGCTAGATCCCAGTGGCAAAGCGAGGTCTCTGTGGCCTTTCAACTGCGATTTTGGTGCAGGGTCGGATCCAGGACTTACAGAAAGGGGAGGGAGTAGCTCGAGGGAGGCGACAAGTGCCTTAGCCGCAAAGTGCTTTTAGATGCATTTTCCTGACATCTGAGGGCAAAATACTCGTAATTTTTAGCCGATTAATTTTTTTCTGGCAAAACAATCATGCTCTGCCCGAATGGGGTGGGGGGGGGGTACGTCCCCCACGCCCCCGGATCAGACCCTGTGGTGTGTCTTTCTTGTTGTGTCCATCACCAAACACAAAATTATCAAGAAAGTGCCAGATTGATTTTATGTATTTATTTCGTAAGCAACGACTACAGATTGAATGTAATCTTATAGTGATACATTTTACACCTTTACGGTTAGTTTTGAACATAAGAATATAGGGTACATTCATAAATGCAAGGAAATGAGAGATAAATAGTCCATGGCGGAAATCGAATTTTGAGCAAAACCAATTCTGTTGTGCATGTAAGTCCAAGGCAAAACTACATCATATTGTAGTGAAGTAGGCCTACATGTATTCCCAATCATACACCTTCTCTCCCGACACAGACCAACGAACGTCCCCTTCCCTTATTCATAGTCACGCACACACTACTAGACGGCAAACCTCTCTCTGTCAATAGCACAATTTCCCAAGTGTTCACAAAGAATGAATGAATAGAATGGCCGAGCACACAGATGATCCGTGACGTCAGAAAACAGTACTATTGTTCGTGTGAGCAAAATAGTATGTCTGTGGATCGAGTAAAAGAAACCATATCACAACGGGCTAGTTCTTTATTGTGTGATTGATGGCGTTGATACCGTATGGCTACCGTTGTGAGCACGATGGTAGCATATAGATCACAGCCTTTTCGATTCGGGCTTCAAACGTCCCTGTACTATTGAATTGTAGCATCTGTTCGTCATCTTTTTGTGGCTGTGTGTAGCCTATTGATTCGGACAGGCCAGAACATTGTTGTGGCGGTGTCTGCGACTGCAGATTGTGTAACGTCAGAACATCGGTTCTTAGGCTGAGTTCACATAGGAGGTATATACGGTATACGATCACGCCGATTGACAAAGGCTTCACAAAGGGTTTGCAACCATGAAGCCAAGGGAGGTTGAGATCAGCGACTTAACACGGATCCTTATACGTATACGGATAGAATTCTGTACAACGAGGACAAATTTTGTATACATTTCGATCCGTATACGTATAAGGATCCGTTTAGCCACAACCTTCAACTTTGAATGACGTAGTTTTAGGGTTGTACACTTTTGCACCCTGCGCCATGCACTATGTATACATTTCGGTGTATGAAATAAACGTATATATATATAATAAGCCGCTGTTCTCAACCTCCCTATTGTTAACCGGCTTGTCCGTATACCGTATACCTACATGTACGTACAGACATGTTACGGTCACCTGAATATGAAGCACTCCTGCAAAAACAAGAACGTATTTCACATCGTGATCTTCGTTTCCTCTTTCTTCTTGAAAGAACATAAGTTATCCAACAGAATCACTCCATGGGTCGTTGAAATTAAATACATGTATTACACAAGCGATTCGATACCATGAATTTGGTTGAAAACTATTTGTTCTTCAGTATACACGAGAAAATTTCAAATAGATTTAAATGACTATGCTGAGAGACAAACCATACATTGATATTACCTACTTTAAATTCATGAAATTCAATTTGTTATTTATGTACGCCATTATCCCATGTAGGCAGGGGGCACGCTTCATTGTACAGCGATGTCTGCTTCTTCTTATGTTTACGCATTGGCAGAAGACGTATATTATGACTGTGTAAAAGACCCATACTTGAATCAATAGATATGGTAAATAGGATAGGATTCATATGATAATCAACGGATAGATGAGGCTGGAATTCAAATCTTCCATCATCCATATTGGAAGTTTTCTCACCTTCTATACATGTACATTCATTTATATGTACATGTAAATCGTTCCTTGAAAGAAATGTACGTATACATGTACATATGTACATGTATATGTATGTATGAGATGTTCACACGTAACAGGTGCATATACATTATATCATAGTTTAATAATCATTTGCAAAAGCACATATTAACTGCTTTATAGAACAACCAACATTAAATTTAAGCAAATCTACACCAGTCAGCAAAATAGTACATGTAATTCATTTTCCAAAGCACAGAACTTTGATAATGAAATGTTTTTACAAGCTCATTCATTTTCCAAACCACAGCTTCATTTACAAAACTACATTGTAAGCAAATTGGTAATGTATATACATAGAGTAATAGTATAACTAAACAACCATTTACAGGTACAAATGTACATGTAGATGCATTTCATTTTCCAAAGCACAACTGTAGTTATAGAACATCTGACATTGCAATGTAAGAAAATGGGGTAACTAAACAATACCAAGAGTTGACGAGCCAATTACAAGTACAAGCATTTCATTTTCCAAAGCACAACTGTAGTTATAGAACAACTGACATAGCATCGTAACAAAATGAGTACCGTACATGTAGATGGAGTAACCAACAATACCATTTCTACATGTAGTTGACGAATTATTCACAAGAACAAGCATTTCCCTATGCCTAACTGTATTTTTAGAGAATCTGACATTGTATTATTGTAAGCAAATGGGTATATCGAATACAACACAAACAATGGCAATTCCAGTTGACGTGGGGCCTACAATTTACAAGTACATGTACATGTACATTCATTTTCTACATGTAAAGGCCAGCTATATCCGTTACAACAACTGACATTACGTTATCTCACACCTCAAGTAAATTTCCTTGGATGCCATTGGCCAAATTCCCGTCACATGATCTCCGAGAATTTCGATATGTCCCCCTCTGACATCACCAAACATGGGACATATCACGATATGCCCCATGTTTCGTGACGCCAGAGGGGGACATATCGCGATATGTCCCACGGCTGAGTTTTATAGTCACAAAACTGTATTCTTATATTTACAAACCCTTTCTCTGCACCATCCCTATAATGGACTTTCGGTGTGAGACAAAAAATGTTGCCCTCATTGTCGGGAGACATAGCGAATGTCACCCCCCCCCCGCTGGAACGATATGTCTCCCTCCATTTCGGGCAACATTTTTATAATACATGTAAACTCGGTACATGTATGAATACGAATACAAGCTAATCAATGGTATGAATAGTTGAAGAACCATTTACAAGTACAACGAAAAAAAGGTACATTTATTTTCCAAATCACAGCTGTATTCGATCTAAGAAAATAGCATGACATGTGCAGTACGAGACGTCCTGTAAGAATCAGAACGGGTTGGCATCATCTGGCGTCCCGTTGCCGTTGGCACAATATAACTGGTGATAAGTTTAGGTGATGTGACCGTACTCTCCAATACCCGAGGTCATTACGCATGTCGACAGAAAGATGGAAATAGAAACCACCACCCCACGGGTTTCTTTCCTGACCTTTCCAAATTCAACATTGCTTTGCACTGATTTTACTGGGTGCCCATATGGCTACATTTGAGAATGTTGCACGATGTAGCCTACATCTACATGTATGTAAAAATGAAACGTTTTCTTACTACACATGTCAAGTTGACGTAAAGATCTAGGCGTCACACAGAATACAAGATGCAATCATTCTCCATCGAATTGGATTGCTCCAGCTAGTTAACCATCAAAACCGCTAACAGTACAGGTCCGGCATGCTGAACAGTTTATGGATATTTTTTTGCTCTGTGTGTCGGCGATATAATCTGTAAGATGTCTCTCTGTGAACAAGCACACGTAGCAATCACTGAGATCTTTAGTTTGTTGTCTCCGGTAAGGTCCCATAATACCACGATACGTTCACTCCAGGCTTGGCTGATAGTGCAAGTTCGTCAGGGGGAATGGGGCTGCACACCATGCACATGAATGTTCCAGTATGAACTCCAATGTACATCAGTTCGTCCTTTTTCAGCTCGTCGAAGGGCTTCCCCGATGTATCAACCAACGGAATGCACTCGAACTCCCATTTTTTTTCGGATGAGAGCATGGCCTTATAGAATCGAATCGGTCCCGCCTCTGATGACTGGTCTGTCCGCGTCCCTTTTTTCGTGCACAAGTACACCTTGGCGCCGTCACAGCAAATGTCCATGATGTAGTGACCTTCCAACGGTGCTGAGAGGGAAGGCTCCTGTTCAATGTAGTGCTGTAGGTCACACATCGACCCTTGACTGAAGAATCCCATTGAACTACCATGTTTCATTTTCAGAGACATGGCGATTACTTTCCCCAGTTTCTTGCAGTTGAGAAGTAGCATATCAGCTGTAGATTCGCAAAGAGTCATCGTGAAGTAATCATTCCTCAAGGACGCGGTTATTGCACGTGGAAGGTTAATCGGACCGTGTAACACAGAGAACGAATGCGACAACAAATAAATTGGGTACTCGTTCCCATATCTGCAGAGAAGAATAAAGTTACTACATTTTGTTTTGCCCAGTGAGAGCGGGACATCGGAACTTCTAGTGTTTTGTATCAGTATAGTGGGTGCCCATTTCCCATCGTGATTAAAGACATGTACAGAAGGTCTATTAACAAGAAAACCATGTTTATCATTAACCACCTCTTTGCTCAGAACTAGCTGAGAGTTATCGGATGGAATTGCTGCGATCACAGCGATTCCGATCGTTTTGCAGAACACTTTCTTGGGCGAACTCAGAGTCATTACAAGCAGATCTGCCCTGTCATAACTGCCTGTGGTGAATTCAAAACATGAACAGATCGTCTTGCTTATCTTGTCTGTTTTTTGTTTTGATACGAGAACATTAGATAGTTTATAACAAGGATTTCTCTGAAATTTTCCTCCGAGCATCAAGGTGCACACTTGGGCTTTCTGAATGGATGTCCAGCTATTCTGTGATGATCTAAGTTGACCTACTGCCAGTATCGTTTCTTTGCTCGGAATAAACGTTGGGACAGAAACACCGTCCAGTTTACGCTCCAAATCATCCATTTCCTTCGATGCATCGACAGTGGCCTTTTCCCACGTGTTTTTTGTGTTTACTGCCGTACGATATTGCCCCGCATTAGAAACCCCTTCCGAGAAAATCTCCTTACCACGCTCTGTGATATCTTGGATGGCCTCCTCCAGGTTGATGATTTGTGTGTCAATCTGTTTTCCCTCTACATGAGCGCGAATCGATGCTACAATCTCGTCCCTACTTCTGTAAATTTCTTCCTTGATTCGTTCGGCTTCGTGTTCAACCTTTGCAATGACACTTCCTTCTTGCTCTTGGATGTCATGAAGTTGACTCTTCAGAGTGGATATTTTCGGACTAGCACCACTCAGGCGTCCATATGTGTCTGATAACTGATTCATCGCATCCCGTATATCTCCGAGTTCATGTCCATCGTGGTCTAGATCCGCGCACACGTCACAGACAGCTGAGTCACATTCCAGGCACACAAGTCCCAAGGGCCTATCTCCATGTTTTTGACATGGTGCGATTCGCACGAACATCGAAAGTGGTTTTACAGTGTGCCGTTTCAAACGCGAATTATGAGATGTCGCACAATCTGAACACAGTAGTGTATCATCACAGTTCTCACAGAAATACCCGGCTCTTTTTTCAAGACCCTTATAGGAGCATAACGTGCAGTGTTCATGTTTCGAGGAAACTGTCTTCCCTCCGCCCCCAGAAGTACTGCCCAGCAAGTCGGCCTTTATTTCTTCCATAGGACACACGACAGTGCAGGTGGGACACGCCACACTTTCTTGGGATTCCTGCCCTTTTATGTAGCTCTCTAGACATCGTTCACAAAATTGGTGCGTGCATGATGGCAGTGACTTGGCATTTTTCGGCTGTTCGAGGCAGATAGCGCAGATGTCATGTTGTGTTGAAGAGCCTTGCTTCTTATCCATGACTTGATCCTTTCTGCAAAATAAAGGCCTAATTTATCCAACAGCGTGTCTCCCACAGCCTACAATGAAATGGTCCATGGACCATGTGCTCACCTGGGTGAACGTACCAGAAAAACAAATGACAAATGTTAAATCGAAATGTTCCAAAGTCATGTATCCTCGTTAGATGCACCTGATAAAAATTTGGAGACAATCCAGTTACAGTTCAGGAGTTGTTGGACTTTGAGCTTTGGTTTTGGCCACCTGGTGGCCAAGCGGAGAATTGAATCGGACCGAAAGGTGGTGTCATAGGTCGTGTGACATAGGGTCGGCGTATATGTACCAAGTTTCAAGTCAATAGCCCAAGCAGTTACGAAACGTGCCACCAAATGACTACATTTTGATCTTTGACCTCTGTGACCTTGAAAAGTCGGTCAAATCAAAAACCTCTTACTTATGTCATGCATCCTCATTAGAAGCACCAATGATAAAAATTTGGAGAGGATCCACTCATTAGTTATTGTACTTTTTGTGTTTTTGGTTTCCGCCACCTGGTGGCCAAGCTAAGCGTCAAATCGGACCGAAACTTGGGGTCATAGGTCATCTGACCTAGGGGTATACATGTACCAAATTTCAGGCCAATAGCACCTGCGGTTATGAAACGTGCCACTTAAAGGCAAATTTTTGAACTTTGACCTCTGTGACCTTGAAAAGTAGGTCAAACCAAAAACCCGTTCAGGGCCGTAGCTAGCTTTTTTTCACTAGGGGGGCATTTTAAGCAGATGTCCTCAACGGACGCGGGCTTTGCCTGCGAGCACCGGTGGGGCCGGTTTTGCGGGGGGTCTGGGGGTCCTCCGCCAGAAAAATATTTTGAAAATTAGAAGCTCTGAGATGCGATTTGAAGTCAATTTCCTGTGCTCTGAGACACGAACAATACTGATATTTTATCCCATTTGATTTTGCTGAAAAAAATTTTTTTTGAACAATTGGGCTGGGGGGGCATTTGCCCCCCTGTCCCTATGCTAGATACGGCCCTGCCGTTATATATGTAATGTACCCTCATCAGATACACCTATGATAAAAATTTGGAGGTGATCCAGTCATTAGTTCAGGAGTTATTGCACTTTTTGTGTTTTTGGTTTCCGCCACCTGTGGCCAAGCTAAGAGTCGATTCGGACCGAAACTTGGCGTCATAGGTCATCTGACCTAGGGGTATATATGTACCAAGTTTCAGATCAATAGCTCCACCGGTTACACGTGCCCTGCTAACGGAACGCGACGGACGACGACGACGACGGACGACGGACGCAGACCCACGACAAGAGCTCACCCCAGGTGAGCTAAAAATAGTGCCAATGGCACTGTGCCCGCTTGGCTTGAAGCATGGTGATTAAACCGGTATCCAGTTCCACCGTGCAGCACGTTAGGAACTGGTGTCGGGGTCCGCCATACCGGAAGTGTGGTCGGAATTCCTACCAGGCAGGATGCGCGCGCATCAGTTAGCAGACCTGTACATCATGCCTACATCGTGTACATCTGCGTGCAGCGCTCTAACGGCAAGCTACAGGAGTTGAAATGAGATAGCAGGGTGGTTTCTTCAACGGACTATCCCCAGGATGTTTAGCTAATGACACAAAACATCGCTGGGATAGGTCACTGAGTGTTTATCTCGCTGACATTCGTTGCACTACCTCGCTGAATGTTCGAAGCGAGAAATGTTGGACGCCAGACGCCATCTTGGAAACTTGGCTTCTTTGGGGAATACCTGCCGCCGATACGTCATCAGAGAAGATTCGAATTCTGATTGGACGTATTCCGACGAATCACAGCCAGAATCAAGAGTAGTCTCTTAAATCGTCAGATGTAGAGACTACTCTGTGGTCTACATGGTGATGACCAAGGAAGAAATAACGCTTTACGTTTTTTTGGTTTTGGCGCCCCTAGTGGCAAAGTCAAGAATTAGATTTTACCGAACATTCATCCGAATTGTTGTTACACTAGTACTACAGCCTAGAGGTAGATATGTGCAAAGTTTCAAAGCAATAGGGGCAAAAAAGAGCCGATTTCGTAATTTCAGGCGAACTTTGACCTCTCTGAACTTGAAAAGTAGGTCAAATTAAAAACTCGAGTGCTATATCGTATGTGTCCTTATTAGATACCCATGAAAAAAAATTGACAAAAGTCCACCTCTCGGTTAGGGAGAAATAGCACTTTCCATGATTTTGGTTTTGGCCCCCCAGTTGCCAAATAAAGAATCAGATTTCACCGAAGTTTTTTCTGTAAGTTGCTATAACCTGGAGGTACACCCTGAGTCAAAAGTAAATAGACAGCTACTACATTCAACATTCTGGTCCAAAAACCAAGTTTCTGGATGCAAAAACTTAATTTCTGGGCAAAAACTAAGTTTTTGCATCCAGAAACTTGTTCTTTGGAGCATAATGATAGTTCCGGGGGACGCAGAACTAATGTTTCAGATTGGAAACTTAGCTTTTGCTCAGAAACTAAGTTTTTAGCCGCAAAATCTACGTTTCCAGAGCAAAAACCTAGTTTTAAGTTTATGGAATAAATGAACAAACCGCTTGCCATAAGAATCTAGGTTTTGTTCATCTGATGTTGGAACTACAGTTCTGGAGTTGTAACTTACAAAAATGTCGGCAGACATGGATTTGAATGCTAATCTTATTCTTACACATGCCTGTGAGCATGCATATGGCAAGCGGTTTGTCCATTTATTCCAAAAACTACGTCTTTGCTCTGGAAACTTAGTTTACAGCGCTAGGTGTTCCAAGAGCAAAACCCAAGTTCTGCGAGCAAAAACTTAGTTTTCAGCGCTGTAAACTAAGTTTCCAGAGCAAAGACGTAGTTTTTGGAATAAATGGACAAACCGCTTGCCATATGCATGCTCACAGGCATGTGTAAGAATAAGATTAGCATTCAAATCCATGTCTGCCGACATTTTTGTTCGTATGTATCAAAAAGCAGGTGGTGCTTCTCATTCAGCGTGTAGGTCTGATATTACGAATCCGAAGCCAAGCTTGAGTTGACGAAAATTTTCCCAAAAACAGATTGGATGCACATTACAAAGTATAGGCCTATGGCCTATAAGCCGACGGAATGCTGACATATAAAAGCAACACCAGATGTAGGATCGATGCAGTGGGAGATGTCTGGTATACTACACGTACTTGTAGGTTTAACTAGGTCATTGCAAGACCATTTCCCGTGTTATTCGCATACATGTACGTTTGGTTTGTATGCCATGTTTTTTCCCGAATGTCTCGCATGCCCAAGCTCTTTCAGCTCTCAACCTGTGATATCGTTACTCTACAACGCCGATAAAACAGGGAAAAACGTACTTACATGTCCGTAACATCCAACAAATACGCTGAAGGAAAAACCGAATCGCTATCCCGTGCGACGTTCTAGACTCTACGCCCAGTCTGTACGACGATTCGCCGAATCAGTAGCAGCTGGGTATAAAGGATGGATTCCGTCTGTGCAGGCAGTGAAACGAGTGGGAGGAGGATAATCGGTGGTTGATTGACCTTTCAATTGTATTTTGTATATTATAGGTAACGGGGTTCAAAGCTGCTACAGTGTCTGCAACATTTTGGTCTTCATGTATTATTTGGTCGTATTCAGCAAAATCGATGCGCCAGTGATATGGCTGGTCACATTTTACTGGGTGCATTTCCCGGTATTTGCGATACGCGGAAGAATGAGTCGCGCGTAAGGTACCATGTTCAGCGGTATCGAGCCTGATGTAGCGCTGTGAGACTCATCAGTCTGCTCATCAACTCAACTCGTTCCGGAGTTGTTTTATGCCATCTACTTGACTGACGAGGAGCAATAATCCATGAGGAAGGGTTCCGTTACTCATACGAATCTTTTATACACGTGTGATGTAGCCGATATGTTGTCTAAGTACTCAGCGTCCAAATGGGCCAAGGGCCAAGACCCTAATACCATTTGTACGTGTAGCTGACAAATTATTCACAAGAACAAGCATTTCCCGAAGCACAACTGTATTTTTAGTGCATCTGGCATTTATTGTAAGCAAATGGGTAGGCATACGTATTTCGAATACAACCTGAGGCCCCGATTATACATAGAAGTATACGGTATACGAAAACGCTGGTTAACAAAGGCCTCACAAAGGATTCCCGACCGTGAAGCCATTGTTGACGGGCGTTTTCGTATACCGCATAGGCCTACTTCTATGTAAACGGGGCCTAACGGCATTTCCAATAGGAGCAGTCAGCCGAGCGTATTCCCAAACGATTGCAGCAAAGTTATAGCGGGCCAATACATGCACAGGAAAAGCCACGTGATTGGTGCTCGATCAAGAATGAATGAGCCCGCTATAGGCCTATGCATTGAATTGGGCCGCAGTGACACCTATTGGTCAACTCACTGACAGCTCGCTCCCATTGACGTACAATTTACAAGTTCGGTACATTCATTTTCCAAAGCACAGCATCTGTATCTGTAGAACAACTACATTGTAAACTCGGGTATATGAATACGAATATAGCTAATCAATGGTATAAATAGTTGAAGAATAATTATTTACACGTACAAAAACGAAAACAATGAACATTTATTTTCCAAACCACAGCTGTATTATATCTAAGTAGCATCACACGTGGTCCTGTAAGAATCGGAACGGGTTGGCAACATCTGGCATCCCGTTGCCGTTGGCACAGTATTCTTGGTGATAAGTTCAGGTGATGTGACCACACTCTCCAATTTCCGACCCCGGGTTTCTATCCTGACGATACCAAATTCAACAGTCCTGTGAAAACCCTTTTGATTTTACTTGCAGCTAATGAGGAGGGCGCCGAAATTGCACCGCACGGCGTCGCTGCGAGCGTTGTGACTGAATTTTTTTCCTAACGTTATTTCAGTTTACTTCTGGCATGAAAATAACCCATTTGTTTTGGTCACCCAACAGTAAAACTTACATCATCTTGTAGTAGATGAAAATTTCTCTAATTTCACTGCTTTTTCCTTAAAACGACGAAATGTGATATCGACAAATGCATACGTTTTGTCTCATTTAGGATGTTTTTATGCTCAGGGTTGGAGATGTGGTCTTTGAGATATCTCTGTGACACTTATGCCCCAGTCACAATGCGCTAGTTCTAAGTATAGGTTTTTGAAAACTTTGCCGAACGGAGTCAAACTGTGTGCGAACGAAGTGGACGTATAGTGGCAAATTTTTACAGTCATTTTACGAACTTCGTGGACCGGAAGGGTGCTCCAGAACAGCGAGGCATTTGCCACGGGTTACACGTTCTTACACGCCCTACAAGGGCCTGTCACACTGAAGTAGTTCTCAAAACATCCTGCCCCGTCCTAAAAAAATCGTAAAACGGGCTAGAACGTGTAACCCTTGGCCAAATAATGCCTCGATATCCTGGAGCACCCTTCCCGTCCATGCGTAAAAAGACTGTAAAAAGTTGCCGCTACGTCCACTCCGTTCGCACACAGTTTGAGCCCGTTCGGCAAAATTTTCAAGAACGTACTGAGAACTAGCTCAGTGTGATTGGGGCATTCGTAATACCTGTGACGTTAAATGTATTCTCTACGGTAAAGTCCCATGATACCACGTTAAGTTCACTCCAGGCTCGGTCGATAGCCCAAGTTCATCTACGTAGGTGAATGGGGCTGTACACCATGCACATGAACGTTCCAGTGTGAACTCCAATGTAAAGCAATTCGTCCTTCTCCAGCCTGTCGAAGGGTTTCCCTGATCGATCAACCAAAGAAATACACACGAACTCCCATTTGTTATCGAATGAGAACAAAGATGACTTCGAGGAGGCCATCTTGGATGGCCTTCTCGAGGCTATTAATTTCCATCTCGATTTGCTTCCCTTTGACTTGTTCCCGAATTCATGCAACAATGGCGTCCCTACTTATGTCAGTTCCTTACTTAATTTGCTCTGCCTTGTCTTGGACTTCGGCAACTGACGCCTTCTTCTTGCTTCCTGATGTTTAGAATTTTTCGCATGAAGGTGGATATTTTCTATGAGTGTACAGATATGTGATAACTGATTTAAAATCACTGTCTTGATGCCAAACTCAAAATTGCTGCAAAATCCTTTGATTTTACTTGCACCAAATTGAAAAGTGGGTGCAAGTACAGCATTTGAGAATGTTGCACGATGACCACGTCCCACAAAGTGTACTGCATACATCTACGTAAAAATAAAAGGTTTTCTTTATACAATGTACATCGTACTACATATCCATTCGAAAAAGGAGAGTTGACGTCAACATCTCTAGGCGTCACACATCATACAATACGATCATTCTCCTTTATCGAATTTGATTGCTCTCGCTGGTTAACCATCAAAACCGCTACAGCTGCAGGTCCGGCATTCTGAACGGTTGTGGATAGTTTTCGTGCTACATCTGCAGGTCCGGTGTAACGTTTTTCAGTGATGCCGTTTTTCTGTGTGGTTCTTATTGTTCGTAACACACTGGGAAACGGACTCGCTGTTTCTCTGTGTGTCGTTCATTGTCCAGTCGCCGCTTATTCCGTCAATGTAGCCCCCCCCCCCCATTGTATTATCACACTGGCTCACGGGCCTCACTGAAAAACGTTACACCGGCATTCTGAACGGTTGTGGATAGTTTTCGTGCTACAGCTGCAGGTCCGGTATTCTGAACGGTTGTGGATAGTTTTCGTGCTACTGTGTATCGGCGATATAGTCAGTAAGATATCTCTGTGACACAAGCACAAGTACATGTAGCAATCACTGAGACGTTCAATGTGTGTTCTACGGTAATGTAGCATGATACCACGTTACGTTCACGCCAGGCTCGGTCGATAGTCCAAGTTCATCTATTGGAATTGGGCTGCACACCATGCACATGAACGTTCCAGTATGAACTCCAATGTGAAGCAATTCATCCTTCTTCAGCCTGTCGAAGGGCCTCCCCGATCGATCAACCAAAGAAATACACACGAACTCCCATTTATTCTCGGATGAGAGCGTGGCCTTATAGAAGCGAATCGGCCCCGCTTCCGATGACTGTCCCGTCCGCCGTCCTTTTTTGGTGCACAAGTACACCTTGCCGCCGTCACAGCAAATGTCCATGATACAGTGACCTTCCAACGGTGCTGAGAGGTCAGGCTTCGTTTCAATGTAATGGTCTGGTATATCCATCGACCCGTGAAGGAAGAATCCTGATTTACCCTGTCTTATTTTCAATGACATGGCGATGACCTTTCCCTGATTCCTGCAGTGGATAAGTACCACATCTGTTGGTTCGGGGCAGCACATTTTGAAACTATCTTTCCCCAAGGAAGACGTTGTTTGCTGGGGAAGGCGAATCGGATCTTTCAACACAGAGAATTCCTTTGACAACAAATAAATTGAGTACCGGAGCGGAGTCTCCTCTTTACAGAGAAGAAGGAATTTATCACACCTTGTTTTGGATAGCGAGAGTGGGACATATTTACTATCTATAGCTAAGGACATTCCGGCTACCTGTTTTTGATCGTAAGTATAAAGTTTGCATATGCAGGGTTGTATGATTCTAATCCCCGAAATAAATTGCTGTCTACCACACTCTAGAGTAATCATTTCAGAGTTGTCAAACGGAAGGGCTGCTAGCACCTCATTGCCTGAGCCTGCAGGTGTGCTAGACAGTTTCCTCGGTGAGCTGGGAGTCATTGTGAGCACTGTTAACTGGTAGCTTCCGTTCGCTTCATAACATAAAAAGATTGTCTTTAATTCGCCTTTTGTTTGTATTTTTTGTTTCGACACGAAAGCATTATCCAGTTTATAACAAGGCTTTCTCTGAAATTTCCCTCCCAGCAACAAAGTGCAAACCTCTGCGTTTCCAGGATTGAAGCTAAGTTGGCCCACTGTCGGTGTCGTTCGGCTGGGAATAAACGTGGGGACGGGAAGAGTGGAAAGTGTACGTTCCAAATTGTTAATTTTTCTCAAGGTATCGACATTTCCCTTTTCCATCGTGGTTCTTGTGTTTAACCCGGTATGATATTGCTCCACGTTGGAAATGCCTGCTGATAAAATGTCAGTTCCATGTTTTGTGATATCTTGGAAGACCTCCTCGAGACTATTAATTTCCATCTCGAGTTGCTTCCCTTTAACTTGAGCCCGAATTGATGCAACAATGTTGTCCCTACTTATGTCAGTTCCTTGCTTAATTTGCTCTGCTTTGTCTTGGACTCTGGCAATGACGCCTTCTTCTTGCTTCCTTATGTCACGAATTTTTCGCTTGAGGGTGGATATTTTCGGACCAGCATGACCTATGAGTGTACAGATATGTGATAACTGATCAATCATTGCCTTGATATCCCCGGTTTCGTGGTCATCGTGTTCCAAACCTGCACACACTTCACAAATTGTTACATCACAGTCCAAACACAGAAGTTGCATAAGTCGATTTCCATGTTTTCTACAATAATGTGCGAACCGCATGAACGCTGTAAGGGATTTCACATTGTGTCGCTTCCAGTGTGACTTGTTAGTATGAGACGATGCGCATTCTTGACAAAGTAAGGTGTCTTCACAATTCTCACAGAAAAACTCGGCTTTGGATTCAAGATTCTTATATGAGCACAACGTGCAGTGTTCAATTTTCGAAGTCGTTTTTTCCTCCGAAACATCTATTTCAACGCCCTCCAAGTCGGACTTTAATTCTTCCATCGGACACACGATTGTGCAGGTAGGACACGCCACACTTTCCTGCGACTTCTGTCCTTCTATGTAGGTATTTAGACATCGTTCACAAAATAGGTGCGTACATGATGGCAGTGACTTGGCATTTGTCGGCTTTTCGAGGCAAATAACGCAGATATCATGTTGTGTTGAGACCTTTGGTTCCTCATCCATGATTTTTTTATCCTCTCTGCAAAATAAAGGGTTAGTTCAATACCCCAAATATACATTTACATGTACTATTAGGATGTCTAGCTCTTCATTTTGTCGAGGGGCCACTTGAGGGACCATTTCTGCTGGTTGGCCCAAATCGCTTTCACGGGCTCTTTCAGATTTGGACTCGTGTTTCTGAGACTTGGGTTTTACATGCGCGGTTAGATGATTTACTTGTTACTCGCGCTTTTCACATCCGTGGATAAAAGAGAGTTTCATTGGAAGCGTACGTAAGAAAAAACGTTCAAATTTGATTATTTTTCAATATTCATCAAGACACTTATGCCCGTTGTACACGGTAGGATTTTCTTGTACTAAAAATTATAAATGGGGCTTAAATGGGTGTTCACAATGCCTTTCAGCAAGGCAGTCGGTAGCCTATGACCGAAATCACCCTTCATGAGCCTCATTTATAACTTTTAGTACAAAAAAATCCTACCGTGTACAACGGGCATTATACGGCGTTCCACTGATCGTCGGTGTTGAGAACCAGGACATGTCTCCTTTCCATAATGTACATGTAAATAGGCCTATAGGCCTACTGTTCCGGAACCGATGCAGACAAATAGCCGAACATTATTTTGCACAACAGATTAGACACACATGACGAAATATGTAGGCCGAACGAAAGCCGGCACAATGTAATTACCATGGCAAAAAAATATGTAAATGCGAAATAGGTTTGTACTATCTCCTGTAGGTGTTTTGCCTAGGCCTAGATCAATTGTGTACATTTGCAAGTCCACGTCATGTCTTTCAAATGTCTCGCATGGCCAAGCAGTCGGATTCATTACTCCTTTTTCGCGTTTTGATGTTACTCTACGACGCCTAATAGAAAGATACAAAATAATTCTTACATGTACTTGTCATCTAACGAATACAGGCTTTTGGTGGAGAAAAATCGAGTATGTATCCTCACTGGAGTAAATAAGTACCAACGCTCAGAAGTTGTACGATTCCCCGAATCACTGGTTTGATAGAAAGGAGGAATGCCGTCTTATTGGCAGCGAAACGAATGAGACACGGATTATCGATGTCGGCGGATACAATATTGTCTTCTGATTATATCTTCCTTCATAAATTTGATTGCGGTTTTCAAACTTACAGTAGTTTCCGAAACATAAATTAATACATGTATCATATAATCTGGTCCTGGTCAGCGAAATCGATGCGCCAGCTTTGTGGCTGGTCACGTTTTATACCGCACATTTCCCGGTATTTCAGGTACGAGGAAATACATGTAGGCCTAACTAATGGCTGGTATTCATAAAAGTTAGCAAATGCTTTTACTTAAGATTTGCACAGCAATGTCCAATTTAAATGTACTGCAAAACTTGAAGTACATGTAAGAGCTTTTGCTACCTTTTATGAATATCCGAGTCGGCCAGTATCAGCGTTTTATGTAATGTCTTTATTTCCTACTCCATGTATTGTACTTTTTTCGTAAAATTCCATATCCTGTGTTCAACAGATAGTAATCAGAGTATGATAAAACAATTTAATTCTTGGTGCGTATTTGTGTGTTATTTCGATTTCAGTTTATCAGCTGACGAGCATCAGTTATTCGTAATGGGAATATTATTCTTTCCAATGTAATCTTTATGCTTGGGTTAACAATGAATTAATACCAGTGGTTAAATTAGAGAAATCGTGATAGCTATCATGATGGTTGACTAATTTGTAAATTCAAATATATCTCTGAGAACCAAATCAAATGTTCAAAAATATATTAAAATGGGGAATGGTCGTTTTGAGTCGAGTCGAGGTAGACATATAACTTCCAAGGAGTTAAAGGCGCATCCTTTGAAACTACCGCGAAAAAATTCCGTTCCTTAAAGAAGCCCCTCGGTATTACCACTTTTTGTCCACACGCGCCACTCTCCAACACCACGGAGAACTGTGTTGTCGGCGAATGAATCCGATGAACTACATGTACTAGTACATGTACATGTACAGTCTTGTTCGTATTAATATCAACACCTATTATCTCAAATATCTCATAAACCACCAAACCAATTTAAATGCGGTTTTCTGCATAAGGTCAGAAATCTTGTTGACTACAACTGGACATCAATGTTTTTGCACAAGATTCACTTCTTCATTGCGTAATCTGTCATTGAAAAAAGGTCCCCAAAAAAACTTTTTTGTTTCTAGATTTTTCACCAAAATTCCTTGACCAGAATGAAGTTATGCCAAAATAAAGGTTATTTAGCAAGTTACTGTCAAAATACGTCGTTTAGTTTTTTAGAAATTGACGTTTTTGTAAAGCTATATCAACACCACTTGTGTTCCACTATCAACAACTTATGAGACGGCCCCTACATAATAATGCAAACCATACACCATGCATGGGTCACTGTATAGGCATAGAAAAATGTTGTGACCTGTACTGGTTATTCATGACATTGTATTGCAAAAAGTAACAGGCATTGAGAAAGAACTTAGTAGCCTTTGTCATCTTTGTTTGAAGTTAACCAGTGCATGAATTGGTCACTAAAGCCTCCACACACTTGAAAAATTATTATGTAACACTTTTGCCACATAGGACTCAGGGCTGTTCTATAGATCTATGGATTTTGTGTGCACTGACGGCCTACACAAGGAACATGAAATATAGGGACCGTCTCATAAGTTGTTGGCAGTGGAAGACAAGTGGTGTTGATATAGCTTTACAAAAACGTCAATTTTTCAAAAACTAAATGGCCGATTTTGACAGTAACTTGCTAAATCACCTTTATTTTGGCATAACTTCATTCTAGCCAAGGAATTTTGGTGAAAAATCCAGAAACCAAAAAGTTTTTTTTTGGACCTTTTTTCAACGACAGATTACGCAATGAAGAAGTGAATCTTGTGCAAAAACATTGATGCCCAGTTGTAGTCAACAAGATTTCTGACTTTATGCAGAAAACCGCATTTAAATTGGTTTGATGGTTTATGAGATATTTGAGATAATCGGTGTTGATATTAATACGAACAAGACGGTACGTACATTTTTAATGGTTTTAGTACTTCGTGTTGCTGCCGCTAGGTGGCTCCCTCTACGTCGGCAGTACCGGTAGTAGATCGCATACCGTGCCCCTTTAACTGATTCCTTGTCCAATTTTGAAAGAAGCATCTGTGGAAGCCTGGCCCTCCCCATGTTTGGTTGAGCTGAAATGTTATCGCCGTTACCTATAACATCACATGAATCCAAAGATAAGCTTGTTGAAGTGCTTCCTACATGTATCTCAGGGCTTATCAGACGGTGAAGCCCTCGTCATTTCTACCAAAAGGACAGTGATAGTTTTTAAATGTAATTGGTGAGAATTTGTCTTAATCTCCTTTGGCCGAACGCATCAATTCTCAAATCCCTCAGATCAAGCCAATGCAATCTGAAAACCAATGCGGTGGTTTTTGGGAGCTCTGAAACCAATGTCGAATTTATCTTTGTAAGTATCTAATGTTTAACATGTTTGATGCTTCGATGATTTGGCTTTATAGCAAACGCTGTATTGGTTTGTATATTGGTTTCACATGAACTATCGGATCTCAGATCCAATTTCTATGTCTCGAACACAGAATGAGAGCGAGATACCCCCTTCAAATAACGCACAGGGTTTAATTTAGATTAAAGAATTTGAATTTGGATTGAAATGGAAGTCATTGGAAGATTGAACGATAGTTATCTACAGATATCCATTGGGATGAAGCATTAGGAATGTTTCTAGGTGGACACATTTTGGGAATTGCGTTTCAAATTGAGTTGGTAACAGCGTGTCATCGCATGTACCACACAACATCCTTTATCTCGCTCAGCAGCGCTTGCATGGTAGACGGTGAACTCGTTGAAGGGACATGGGTTTATCTCTAAGAAATAATGGATGAAACACAAAGGAACTGACATGAAATGGGCAGTGATGTGGGTTTTCTTTCCGAAATATGGCGCACACTCTAAATCTTCAACACTTTAAAACCACAACAAATTTAACAAATACACGTGGATTTTGTGTACATTTTGACATGTGTAACGGTAATAAATTAACACATTAACGCCACAAAAAGCACATAGGCCCCCTAGATTAAGGCGGGGGCCTACCTATGCCGACTTTATTGACGCTCTTTGAAAACAAGCGTCCTAACATATTCATGACAAAAAGTAAATTACGATGGAGTTAATTAAGTTATAACAAGTTCTCAAAATTTGAGTTCGCAAACAATTTTGCAGACTTGGGGTGTTGCTTCTTCCATGTCTCAAATGTAAAATAAACTACCTACAGTTAATTGAATTTGCACAAGGCTTCTTTAACCGTAGTTAGCGAGGACAGGATCAAGTTGTTTGAGCCGCTCAAAGCAAACAGTGCTTAAGAATGAACCTTGAATTGCTGGCTGGCTCGGACGTTCGAAGGGCGAACGTGACCACCCTTCTTCCAAATTTGATGTTACCTTCATTCAAAGATGGTCGAGGGAGATACCGTAGTTTTACTTCCACGTGCAGGTCAGTTCATTGAATTAGACCATGAACATCAATTGAATGAAGATCAGTCTGACAATAAGGTACCTTCACGAAGCCCCTGTAACTTAAAGGGCTCGCAAATCCTTTTTCAGGCTGATAGTGAACTAATTGATTTCAACGAAATGTTTTAGCTACAACCTTTATGCTCCCGTTCTGTTAAAGAATTGTTCATTTTGACCAATTACGATGGAGTTAATTAAGTTATAACAAGTTCTCAAAATTTGAGTTCGCAAACAATTTTGCAGACTTGGGGTGCGACACATCAGTTTCCCACATAGTCTGTAACATACAGACGTGATGGCTGCAGGGCCTAACGATCCGTTTTTTACGAAAGTACTTTCCATTTAATTGGTATAAACTATTTAATGCCAAAAAAGGCTCGATTTACAGTTTTTGAAATGTTTCATATTCCCGGCCAACTACCCAAAAAAGGCGATCGTGTTGCCCTAGAATGCACATATGGCAATAATATCCAAAAGAATTTTTTCAAATATATGTGTCCAAAAAAGAGAAAACTTGTTTGGGAAATTTGAAAATTTCCATACTGGTGGCAAGTTACTTCTTTGTTATGTAGATTTGCACTGTTCGCGCTCTTTCAGTAAACTCTGTTCGGCCATTTGTGACCAAAGCACCAGCGACAGAGGTGAACAATACCCGCAGTGGACACAAAAGATTTAGGGTCGGCACGTACACTGAAGATTGGTTTTCGAAAACAGTGTATCAGGGTGATCGGATTTAATCTGAATGTGAATGAATCAGCGCACAAAGGCCAGTTCCGTTAATTGCCACAAGGGAATGAGCTCAGCTATAGGTAGCCCCCCGCCTTAAAAACATATCTAAGGCCGGGTTTACATCGGATGACACGCGACACGAACAGGCAGGCGAACAAAGGTTTCATGGGGATGGATCCTTGGTGAAGCCATTGTTCGAATTCGTGTTCGTGTCGCGTGTCATCCGATGTAAACCCGGCCTAACGCACTGGTGATGCGTTTCAACACGTTCGACGTGTTTTATTTGTGTGTTTTTGGACTATGCTGTTTTAAAACCCAACGCTTGTGACATGTTTTGGGTGGCGTTTATGTGTTTATTATCGTAACACATGCCACAGTGTAGGCCTACACAAAATCCACGTGTATTTGTTAAAAAACGCATGATATGTGATTTTTAAAGTCTAACGGTTGAAGATTTAGAGTGCAAATGGCCTTGTTGGTAACCCCTCTTGTCCACATGATTCAATTCGTGATCTCCTGATCTTACATGTAGGTCTGTCCGGTAAAAAGGCCGAATGAAAGCGCATCAGCTGCCTGACCTGAAGTGTACGCAAACTACATGTACCTGTGGGAAGAACAACGAACTGGTTTGCCTGTTTTTGTTCATTTCAGCCATCATCGCCGCATTTGTTGGGGGAACATCACTTGAACAACCGGGGTTACCTCAGATCCTTAGTCTTGCCGCTGGCCTGATTCGTGATAAAGCTTTGAGATTACCTGCACGCGACTTCTGAGTGTTCTCCGTCAAAGCTCTCGATGACCTTTCCCAGTCAGATTCAGATTTTCCATTAGTATTATTAGGAGTTCCTACGGCATTATTTGAGGTGTTTTGTTCCAAGTGATGGGATGGAATGATTTTAGAAGTGATGTTTACTGCTGTGGTTTCTCAGTAAAACAATCCATGATGGCACAAAAAAGCACCACCAACTTTGAAGTTACACAATGTAGAAGGCATTTGATTGGTGTTTCCAAATCGAGCCTGACTCACGGAAGTCTTGTTAATCTATTTTACCTGGAGCTGCATTTCCTTCCACTAAAAAGCCAATACTGCTGCACGCAATAGAGATAAAAGTTTTCCAATGATCAGACTGATAGCTGCATATCTCGCTGAGGTAGGTCTAGTTTGCCGTGAAACGATTCGATACGCGGCCCAGGGACGCCAGACGCAAGTCATTTGATTATTCACGGCCTCAGCGGGTACCTCATTCATTAATGTATGTGATTAAACTAAAAGTTAGGCACGTCTTCGGTTTATCCTGTCAAGTCCGTCCTAATAGCTTCAGATAAATGCGATTCTAAGGTAATTGTTCAACAGATCGCATCCGTTGCGACGGTAATGCGTCGTTGAACGGCACGACTGATTAGAAAAAATGTGGTGGCTCGCTGTTATTCTGTACATGTATTTTCCCCTGCAGCGATTGCGCTTTTTCGATGTAACACACGTATTATGTGACACCAAAATGCCAACAACCTTTTAAAAAAACGATGGCCCACAAATAGAAATACATCAATGTTCTTTGGCCATGGAATCAAGGAGGTTTTTCTCTAGTGGCTCTGAACGTAACAGGAGAGTAAAAGTGACCATCCACGTGGCGTATCTTTTGCAGATATGGTGATACCCAGTGTCTCAGATCCATAGGGTAAAGTGGTACAATTCTTGCCCCCATTTTTGGTTTTTTAAGGGTTTCAGCACCAAAACGGTTGAATGTCAACATGAAATTTGGCATGTAGGTAGCCATGCAAGTTAGATGGATGGCTCAATTCAAAATAACTTTTTAAATAAAGTCCTTTTTGAGAAATAAATTGTTTTCCTTCAGATGTCTTCAAGCCCTCACCACCAACAGGTCCTTAGATAAACTTAGCAAATTCCTTTTGCCTGAGGTCTCTGAGAAGTCTATATATATTATAAGTCATTGGATTGGGCAGTATACATCTCCTTGCAATGCTGGCCATTTTTCCACTCAGGGGCTATAATTGTACCACTTTACCCTACACACACTACATTTTGGACGCCTAGAAGGGCCTTCAATTCACAATCTACATGTAGTATAAACAAGTTGTTTTTTGTATCTTTGCAGGTAAGACATTATTCCATGCTGCATCGTTAATTGGCATGCTCGGTGCTATGGTAACCTGGTAAGTGGCACATCTCGATGGCCTACAATGCGAGAACACATTAAGGATGCGACTCTCTCTGTCGTTTTCTTTTTTAAGTACCATGGCAGTAAAAATTCCCCATCATTGTGGTCTGAGCGTCAGTTGTACCGCCTTGGTTGGTTTCCACTCTCCTGGTGACATAAGCCCCTTTTACACCACGGCACGGTTGGGCTCGGCACGGTGCTACTTTTATCCGGGCCGAACCCCCCAACAGGAGGTGGGTTCGACCCGGGTCGAGCACGGCACTGCTGAAAAACTGCACAGTGTAAACGCGCTACTGGGCACGGCCTACTTGAGTAACTCACCTCTAGTGAAGTGCGCATGCTCATTTATCGTCCTTGAACTCAGTACGTCATTGCCGCGAATGTTCATGGGCGCAGCCATATTGAAAATGACGGAGATTTCCTACCTCCACAGAAAGGAGAGCGGGCGATTCAGACATTGGCGCGGTTCCCATGGTGCAGTGTAAACGGTCATTCTGAGGCGGGCCGAGCACGGCCCGGTTCCAGGCCAAAATTCTGCGTAGTGTAAAAAGGGCTATAGAAAACCCTAGCAGGACACGAAATCGACTTCCGAAGCCAGGTATGCCAACCACCCATATCGAAAACCGTCCCCTTTCACTCTCAAATTGCAAGATCAACAACCTCCCGATGACTGAGCGGAGAAGACAACGTTTTTTAAAAAATTTCAAGTGTCCATTACAATGTAGCCGAACAGTACAGTAAATATTGATGGTTCGTGATTCTGCCTTAGCCACTTGTAAAGCAGTCAGTTATTCATACATGGACTTTCCATATCGGCAGTAGAACTACTCAACAAAATCCATTTTAAGTTTCACATCCAGTTGAAAAACACGAGTAGATTAACACAAGGAATGACGGAAGTTGTGAGCTTCCGTCTGATAGCTGTTTGCCGTTACCTTGACAACGAGTAGAATTCCCCACAAGCGAAATCGACCATCTCCTCCATGAATTTGTCAACTTTCCTAATCACCCGGTGTTAAATATAACAAATTGGCCGCATGGTTTTATTAAATCCCTTGATAAACTGCCAATGTAAATGAATTGCCTTTGACGGTACACGCAAGGAATGTGCACTTGTATACTCGAACTGGAATGCGTATTGATTTCAGTTCCCATGAGAAACCGATGATACCACATTGAAATACAGCAGGGAAGCTACTTTATTTTTCATTGTGGATCAGCATCTTCGTGTTCCGAGACTGGACCCATTATCATGATGACCTCCTTAAGACAAGAATTGGGAAAATTTGGCAGTGCAATGTAAAACTACGCTGCATCTGCAACATTCAACGATCCGATCCAATGGGTCAAAGAAGAAAGTCCTTCATCAGCTTTGGAATGATTGCGCCAGTTTTTTTTCTGGCCTTCAGGGACTGCATTAGTTACTTACGCACTGTCTGACGCTTTTGTCATGCTTATGTTTAGCCAACAGATATTCGCAAATTTTTACACCGACACATTTTTTGCCAGGTGTTTGCAATTTGTTTTAACGTTGGACCAAAACCTATATCGATAGAATGGGTGTACTTTGCAATAGATCGATAATGTTCTATCTGCAATTCGATCATGTTCACAGATTGATTTGGATAATAATGAAATGTGTGAGAAAAATGTTATCAGCCCAAACAACTGGCGAGTCTCTCGATGAACTTTTAGTTCACCAATAAATATTTTCGTAATATCCTTCATTGCTTCTAGCTTCATTTTTTCGAAAGAATCCTCGATACAAACGTCATATGTTGAGTACAACACGTCTACATGTATATAAAAAAATCATAAACGAGCCTTGTAATCGTTTGATGTGTACTAAGCATGCTAAGTGCAGAGGGCCATCTTCACTCTATAGTAGAACATTCTAGGTCAAATTGCCACGACACGTGCCACCAAACGGTGAAATTTTGAACTTTTTGACTTCGCGTGCCGTATAAATGTTTGCCTATACGAAAATCAACGTCTCTTTGTCGAAGCTGGATTCAAACGGCTCATCCACTTTTTAATAGTATCGGTGATGAACCAGCTCTTAGCTTATCCAAAGAAGGAACGCTCAACATTGCAAGTCCCTGAATCAACATTAAGCTGATTTAATGCGTTGCTCTGACACTGAAGCTACGCGTAAGCCACGACGTCTTGATTTAATAGCAGTGGATTCCTTCGAACCTATGGTTCTTCCTTCTTCTTCCATGTGTGTTGCTTCTTCCATGTCTCAAATGCAAAATAAACTACCTACAGTTAATTGAATTTGCACAAGGCTTCTTTAACCGTAGTTAGCGAGGACAGGATCAAGTTGTTTGAGCCGCTCAAAGCAAACAGTGCTTAAGAATGAACCTTGAATTGCTGGCTGGCTCGGACGTTCGAAGGGCGAACGTGACCACCCTTCTTCCAAATTTGATGTTACCTTCATTCAAAGATGGTCGAGGGAGATACCGTAGTTTTACTTCCACGTGGTCAGTTCATTGAATTAGACCATGAACATCAACTGAATGAATATCAGTCTGACAATAAGGTACCTTCACGAAGCCCCTGTAACTTAAAGGGCTCGCAAATCCTTTTTCAGGCTGATAGTGAACAATAGGTTGTCGGCAAACAGACAACAGTTTACGCACTCCCGTAAGTTACGAGAGTTAGGTGAATAAGGTCCCTGAACCACTTTCAAAAGTAGCAGACAATGGTCTGGCCTGCCTATTTGCTAACCAGGGGCCTGTTTCATAAAATGACTTTAAACTAATGGGCCTTTAACCAAATGGAAAATGCATTGACGTTAATGGTACCATTAGCTAAGTCATTATATGAAACAGGCCCCAGTTCCTTGTCTTGATGTCTGCTGGTATGAAACTGCTGACTACCGTGAAATCGACCAATGGGGTACATTCCAAGGCCCTCTGAACCAACTTGCATAATATTGTCCAAAAACCCAATTCTCTTCTTGAATTAGTTGCGTGATTTACGATATTGGACAACGTCTGAATCATGCCTGGCTTTGCAGATGAAACTACAGTGTTTACGTTTTTTTGGCTTCCATTTGGTAATTATTTTCTGACACCCTTAATCTTTAGTCATTAATCTTTTACTTTTTAACTGCATTTCATTTTCACACTATCCCCAGATACGTATATTTTTTTCGCCTCGGGAAAATGATGCGTCCCAGGATGGTATTGCTGGTGGGGCATAGCAACCCTTTAACTTTTTCTGTCATACTCCAACCTAATAAGCAATACTTTTGGTCGAGTGGCCGAAGTCTTAAGTAAAGAATCGAACTTGAAATCGATGAGGAGGTCACCTTCAAATAACTCTTACATCTGAGCCTTTCTCCACCAGAACTTCAAACCGGTGTTTTTTCTTGTGTTGTTGTTTGAAGAGCACAGCAGCTAAGGGACGTATCCGATTCATTATCAGCAAACTTTCTAGACGCATTAGCATTTAAACCGATTGCAAAGAGTATTCATAACATCTCATCTGGCTAATGGCTGATTAGCGGCAGCAAAAACAACAAAAATAAAAAGGAAAGCCCGTTATCAATTTCAAGCCTGTGGTATTGGTAGACTGTTATTTTTTGTCGTAAATATTGATCCTTCGGCACTTCATCTAAAATGATCAGCTTCTCTCTCTTCTCAGTAACAGTGGAAACCGACCCGTGAATATTCAAGTATCCTTCTACCAAAAATATGACACCATGACCACTGACCATTTAGCCTACATCTGCAATTAATATCTGAATGATAGGCTAATTTTCTGGTCGTCAGCGTTCAGGATAGGGGACAGACTGCAACTGAGACACCCATCACTTTTCCCTTAAAAGGTAACTGGAAGATTGCGTTGAATTATTCAATCCTTCGGGGCATTTCAGTAACCCGGTAAGCCAAGTGGGATGTCAGAAATCCGCCGACAAACGCGATAAGCGCCAGCAATGTGAATATTTAATAAGCGAATCGTCTACTTGGGACTTGTTTAAAGATTTCTGGCCATATCTCAGGCCATGGTTTTCCATCGCTGTTCTCCGTTATGGGAAAAGAAAGGCTGCAAACGAAATTAGTAAATTTTCTTTTGAAGAATTATCTGTTGCGTTACAGCACCGACCAATTGGCATTGCAGCATCAACCCAAATGCAAAAATAACGAAAGCAGCAATGTTGATTCCTGTAAGCTACATGCTGGAGTATTCAATGGGAGCTGTCAGTGAGTTGACCAATAGGTGTCACTACGGCCCAATTCAATGCATATAGCTGACCCATTCATCCTGATTGAGCACCAATCAAAAAGTTTCTTTTGTATTGGTCCGCTAGAACTGTGCTGCCATTTGTTGGCAATACGCGCGGTTGACTGCTCTTAACGAGTATGTAATTCCGCCACCCTGTGAAATTCGGTTGATTCTCGAGCTCAACGGTTGGACAAAGTACTGATATATTGTTAGCGCCTGTCGTCCAAAATCATGTGTGGGCCTGAAACAGCCGATGAGAAACGCGTTGACTGGTTGAAACAACTGCATTTCGGCCGACCACCTGATAATGCATGCAGGCGCTATCTACCTCTAGTAGTTCTACCGGCGTGATTAGGAACCAACGCACTAGTCGAATATGGAAGGACAACTCTTCAATCTTCTTGCCCTCCTTTTCCATCCATGGTGGTCGGACTCGTCGCCATTCACGTTGTGGGAAGTTAGGTTGCGACTGACGAAAACCGACGGGGGTTGACAAGCCCTCCCTTCCTGCCCGCCTACGCCAGATTACATGTACCTTGACATGCTTGATGTTGTTCATGCAGTGACATGGATTCAATAGAAGAAAGATTCACGATGTAAATCAATTCCGTTTGGTTTCCTCGATGGTTTCTGCTCCATTCGGTTGATTACATATTACCTGGTGATGCTAACTGTCGAGTTAATTGACGGTTCTCCTTGACGAAATATCCGTCAGGTCTAGTGTATATCTACACGCCATACTCCGTCTTCCCAGGAAGATCTGAAGCATGCCGTGGTGAGCTGCGTCTTCGTTTTGTCCATGCTGTCGATGAGTATGCAGTGATAGTGAATGCTGGCTTTGGACGAGCAAGCTTGTAAGCTACTCACTCAATGTAACACCAATGCAGCGACTGCGCAGCGGCATGGCAAAGCGGCCAGAATACCACCTTGTTTATCTAAATGATGCATCGATCTGGTTCAAGGTCAGTGAACACCCATGAACGAGCCATGTTGTTGTTTAGTAGGCAAGACAGAACTTACAAAAGTCTAATTGCTTTTGTGTGTGGAGGGGGAGAATGCATGTGTGTGAAGAGGCCTAGCCTTGGATTCTCTAGATTTTCTGACTGAGCAACGTATTAAAACACGACTGTATGCATTAGGTGACTCTTTATCCCTCCTCATCTCGATAAGACTGGTCTCTTGTCCAACCTGTATATAGCCAGTGGTAACCAACACCGAGGTTGGGCTGATACTATGTCGAAACAAAAATGGCCGCCATACCTCTCATCACTTGAGAAGTACAAGGTAACATGCTTCAACTCATTCTTTTATGTGTAGCAATACTCTCAATACCAAACTGATAACTTAGGTCATTCAAATAGATAGATTTGAACAAGTCTTGTCGAGCATGAATATTATACGACGTGCCTAAAGGTCAAAGGTTACGTCGGCCGTCGCAAGATACAAAACCTAATGCATGCAGTCGTGCTTTAAAGCATATGGTGGAAGCCAATGCCAACTCCTTTGAACTCGTACATGTACATTTTCCGTTG
This sequence comes from Notospermus geniculatus, assembly GCA_002633025.1. Classification (NCBI taxonomy): domain Eukaryota; kingdom Metazoa; phylum Nemertea; class Pilidiophora; order Heteronemertea; family Lineidae; genus Notospermus; species Notospermus geniculatus. Next base: position 145,673 of record NMRB01000964.1, on the reverse strand, counting down.
CTGTTGTTGACAGCAAAAATACGATACGCACGCAAAAGGCCCTCATATTATTTGCTTGTACATTGTATATGAATCCTTTCGTGCAGTGTGCATTTCTATGGCATCATAGTCATACAAAACCATTCTTCCAATCTCATAGCGAACAGGTTGCGAACAATCCGTTCAGCTGGTGATTGGAATATGGATCTTTCAACCTCAGCAATCAAGCTATATATCATAGTCTATTAGATGAGGGGGATCGTGATATGTGTGCGGAATGAAACATTAGGTTGGCTTGTGCTTTGTGATGGGGATAGTCAGCTGAGGATAAGTTGCCGAGGTCGTGCATATACCGAAGTTTCTCATCTGTAAGAGGTCAGTTTGTCGTCATGGAACAGTCCATGCAAAGAACTGGTCAGTGGCCAATGAAAAATTTAATCGAGTCGGGTTTTCTTATGCACACCCGACTGTAGGTAAACCGTTAACCACTACGTTACCAGCACTCAGAAATTGCGCCACTTGATGCGAGCCTCAAAGTATCGCCAATAGACGGCGTTAGCTGTCCGATTTAGGGAATCCCGCTTGGAATCTGCCGTGCAACTTGCTGGCATGGGTAAACGGACCGAATTAATGATTCTCGGCAACTGGATTATATAGCCTTCAAAATGCCTGAAACGTCTGTACCTATGGCCAACTAAAACTGGGGACGAGTGTAGACGATGGAATATTTCAAGGAGTACTGCAGACAACCCATTGATTCGAAAATACTGGCACAAGAAAAAGGGAAAGAAACTGAGACAGAAAATGTGTTCAAACGTGAAATGCCCCTTCTGCCAGTTATGGGGATTGTTTACTCTGAATCCACAAACTGTGAGGTAATTCCAATCAAGAGTGAAATAAAAACCATGCAGTATCAACTTAGTATTCCACTCGTGGTGTAATCACACCACCACGGGTATACTGGAGTAAATTGCTTTTGAATGCTTTTTTCGAACTCGGCATACAAATGCATTATTCGGAAAACGAACGCTCTGTGCGTCTGATGTCTTGCAGGAATTTGATAACGTAGGTATTGGAGCGAATCAATTGACTCTAGGTGTATCCTTTAGAAGTACGTTCTTTCTTACTGAGATACGGTTCTGCATCAGTATTGTGCCACGGTATAATTTCTCACCGTATCTTAATGTGTGCTTTCGTTGCATGTTTTTTATTCAGGGCAACACAGTTGAGTTGCACACTGCGAGTGCATCGTACACACGTACAGTGAGTGGAGAGTACGAATTTACAATACGAACATCGTGGATGAGAGTTTACTGTATTCCATCTTTTGGCCAAAAAGGCTCACAGTTCTTACGTAATAATAATAATAATAATGATAATGATAATGATAATGATAATGATAATGATAATGATAATGATAATGATAATGATAATGATAATGATAATAATTTATTAGATTAAAGTGCTCAAAAAAGTTATATCTTTTTCAAAGCACTGTACATATACGACGACTGGAGATAAAAGTAAAGACAGAATGCAAAGCAAAGTATATGCAAAAAAATAAGAGGCAAAAAGTACAGATTAAGACAATGGGGAAAATTATGAAATACAACTTAAAAGCAAGTTTAAAAAAGATGTGTTTTCAGCAACTTTGTGGGTCCCAGCAAGGCAGCGCATAGAGAGAGGCAAGGAGTTCCATAGCCAGTATGCCCGGGCACTGAACGCTCGGTCCCCATATGCCCCATTTGCACGTGGAATGGCAAAAAGCCATGGGTCACCTGACGACCGTACATATACATGTACATGATATACGTCACTGCAAACACGTCCTCCTCATCTTGCAATCTTGAGTTGGCCCCTGTGTACTACCGCTTCTCAGGCGACCTTGTGTCTACCTTTTCCCCAGTAGGTCAACATCTAAAGGACAACTCATACACGACACCAGACAGTCCTAAGTAACAGTTCCATAGAGACTTCACAAAATCTTGCATCTGCCTATTTTATGTATACATGTATTTCGTAAAGGAATATGAGATTCTTCAACTAAATAATAGATTGCTAGTAGCTGTCTAAATCGAAGCAACCGCTGCTAAATATGTAACATAAAATCCATCTTCATTCTTGAAAGAATTGATTGCAACTGAATCCATGATAGCGTGTCATCTTTCACGGCAACTAAACGCGTAAGATAGCATTGTGGTGGAATGATGTACTTGAGTCTGCGTTATGTTGCAAGATGCATTTCATTAATGAAGTGTCGAAGTAGCGAGTGTTGCCTTGGGGTTATAAGCGCATCTTGTAGTAATCAAGAGGAACATGTTAAATCAAGCGTCAGTCTGTCGGTTATTGGTGTTCTACAAGACGTGAGACGTACAAAATAATGAAAAGATACGTCTGTGAGTTTAGAGTATCCAACAACGATCGCGACCACATAAATATTACATCTACTATTTTCGCCGTTGACAGCGCCATATTATGTATAGGAGTTGAAACTACTCAACCCACAAAGATGCTGCCGCTATTAAACAAAGCTACAGTCTTTATTTATTCATCCATCTTTTGAATGGTGTTCTTTGAGAGACCGGGCGTGATACAGCGATGAGGAGAGGCTGTAATTCTGCATCATGAGTGGCAATATAATCATTTTGGGAATAGGCTACTGTAAGTTTGGGTTCGATTCTCGATGTCTTTTGTTGTGCGATCAGTTTTAGTTGAGGAGAAGAATGTGCAACTCCGAATATGTGCTAAAAAGCTAGTTTAGTAAATTGCCTCTAGTAATCCTTTAATTGAATGGATCTTAATTTGTGAAGAATTATTGTGTAGAGAAGATCATTACAAACAAAATGACATGTTCCACAGTTATATGCACTCAGAAATAACCGAGCTACAATGCATTTTTAAATGGACCATATTTTCGACAAATTGATATTGTAATTAATCTCAGAATTGGGCACTCTGACCTGTATACAACAAATCCATGGTTTCACCAAAATAAAAAAAAATGTTGAATTTGTCTGTAACTTTACATAAGAATATTGATGATATTCTAAATACAGTAATACAATTCAGTCAACAACCGTCAAATCTAAACTGTGGGTATTTAATTAGAAGGCCTATAATTACCGTACGCCCTCTACCCCTGTATTATCAGAAAAAGTAACTTAATGCCCACCCTTTTGCTTTACTAGCTATACATTCTTCTCCTTATATATATTCTTGTGAGCCTCCCTTGTACACAATTGCACAACACATGCATAAAGAATGCTGATCTCTTCATCATACATGTAGCTGGCGCAACATTTCAATACCAGACTTTCCGCTTTTATCATTTTCTACAACACAATCACGTTTCTGGCTGGCTCGATTACGTCTTGCCCTCGATTTAAGACCTTAGTTTTCACATGAAAGATATCCGACCGAATTCGTATCAGTCATTTGCTCTCCCATAGGAATTAACCACTATGCCCATAGACAACATTGCAGTATTGATAAATTGCTCATTTCTCCTTACTAGTGAGGCAGGGCATTCCACATCGTATAAAGAGACATGGTCTCTGTCTGTACACTGCAGGAATACCCGGGACAAATGAATGAGCGTATCAATAATGTGTGCCTGGAAAGCCAGGATTCTGCATTTATTGCGAAAACATATTGGAAAGGAGAATGGGCTCCTCCTGTAGCTTACATTGAATGGAATGAGAATAACCGTTATCTCGTTCCTGTGCCGCAGCGGACCCATAAAAAATCTATTCTAGCCACGAAGGTTAGGAACGGTCCCGGCTGGTTCTGCAATGATCTGATTCCGAGACCCAACTCTATTCACAACATCTTTGCAGAGCCACACGGAGGTTATTTATCGCAAGTCTCTACTGTTATAAGAACTATACATGTACTATCACAGTATAAGTGATTGTCCTTTTGATACTTATTTTTGCCTTGTGCACTCTGTGCAGAAACTCCAAGGGACTATTCAGTTAGTAAAATGACAAAGGAACGATTCCCAGGGGCTGATTGAAGGGCAGCATCACGAGTTCATTCAGACTTTAGTAACCACACTGTCCTTGACTCGTGGGTCTCCGCGGATCACCGACATTGGTGGTGATCATCGTTCACACGTATCTCACAGAATATTGCTTTGTTCTGCAGGCTGCATTGGGTGACCTTAAAGGCTCCCCGACCGCCGTACTATCATAGATTGGGCATCATGCTCATTATCTCATCGAAATGGCTTTCTATAAGTGTTTTCTTTCCTTCCTTTCTTCCCAAATGTTCAAAACAAAGAATTTATCAACGTGCATCATGAAGTACGTGTATTATTCCCAGTTGAATTTGCGTCCACTTAAAATAATTGAACGATTTTCAAAAAGGGGCGATGAAAGGAGGCCATTCAGCATCAATACACCTCGGACATGTCAAGAGCATGGCCGCCAATCATTGCAGTAGGGTAAAGTGGTACAATTCTAGCCCCAGTACAATATTCTAGCCCCTGAGTGTAACAATGGCCAGCATTGCATGGAGATGCAGGGGCTAGAATTGTACCGGGGCTAGAATTGTACCACTTTACCCTACATATATTTAGTCCCCTTTGCAAATGCCCAGTTACAACTGCCGAGCACATACCAATATCCTTGCTCCAGTCATCCCCGAAAATTCATTCCACCATTTTACCACATTCTGTTGTTCTGCCTCATAGGTGGTTACTTTTAGGTCGAGATCTTATAAAGCAATTCACAATCGAAAACTGCTCCTTACGTCATTTTTCTATAGTCGTTGTAACAGGACCCCGGCATTTTCTTGTAATTCAACCTCCACCGGCTAACAAGGCTAGTGTTAGCGAATTATAAACAGCAGAATCACGATCAAATATTTACGCGTCTGGTTTCCTCAAATGAATCTACAGCGACGTCGAATATTTTGCTCGGTAGTCAGCATCGCAGTTGGAGCTATGCTGAGAAAACATCGTTTAATTTCCCCGGCTGTATTTCGTGTGCATTGATTGTATGAAGTGTGCATTCTACGATATGTTAAGCCTCTACCTCCTCAAATTTCGTGAAGGAGAAGTTGGGTGCGGTTAAGACATGTAAGAATCTATACGCTTACCGCAGTGTAAAGTGCTGGAACCGCCGATGACTCAACGAAATCCATAACTCTTCATTTCTTTACTATGCCAGCATTTTCTGGAGATGTATTTCGGATTTTTTTATACATTGAAACCCAAAAGCAATTGGTGTAAAGGCGGTTTATAGCTACAGCCTACAAGCGATTTCGTAGTTACAGCTGCGCATGCCCAGAGTGGTATAAACAGTGCCGCACTTCGATGAACACCATGAAAAGACTTACTCAGTTTGGTGATGGAAAACGAACCTATCTATTAAATTCGTCAAAATGACAAGTCCAGGTTCATCATTTTGACGAACTCTTGACGAACATAAACAAGGGTTCATCAAAATGACGAACGTGGACTTGTCATTTTGACGAACCCTTGTTTATGTTCGTCAAAATGACGAACCTGGACTTGTCATTTTGACGAATTTAGATACTCAGTTTTGGTGATAATGAAAACGAATCTAAGTTCGTCATTTTGATGAGGAAAAGATTTTCAGTGAACTCTGACTTACAATCATTGTGCAGATCAGATTCTGGTGGATATCTGACAACAGAAGAATGATTATAAATAATTTTTCGGTTGTGTCCTCACTCACCGCACAGGTGTTTGAGGGCAAAGATTATTGTGCAAAATGACTTTGAAAACGACCTGGTTTGCGTGCTTCGCTGTGTGTAAATGTACGTCCACGCGGTGCTGTTTATACCGATTGACCTCTGACCCGAAGGAGCTCTGAGCGTGCGCAGTTAGTGTGTGTAATAACATTGAGAGACCGGGTACCAGTCTATAATTGTAACTACGAAATCGCTTATTGGGTCCAAAGAAATTGGAAGTCCGGCAAAGAAAAATACGGCACAGCTGTAGTGTCAACGTATTGTGGTCTTTCAAATCGAAATTCGATACCTTCCGCATTCAGGAAGCTATACGCTAACACACGCCCAGTCCACTGATAATCACTACTTACTAGATATAGGGGCGTTTTGTGCAAAGTAAATAGCCTGCAGACACTGGAAAATGCCTGTTGATCTCCAGGCACCTTACATCTTGGCCACCTGCCGTCAATGTCACACATCAGTAACAGACTCCACTTGATCACCCCACAACCTGAACAACAGGGCACAAGCCTCCAAAAAACCTGGTGACGTTGCGTCGGTTTGTGACCCTGACGAACAACAGTCAAATCCGCCATTTTGCGTAGGGTTATGTGATGCGTCGCGCCTCACAGCGCCGGTATGGAAGAACTACTTCCGCGGTAAAAGTAGTTCTAAAGAAATGACATCTCTGATAAATATTTGCTACTTTTATTGTATTTTATGATGATTTCAGATGAAATAAATATATTTAAGTCAATTTATTCGCATATTTACATCTGAAAACCCATAATAGCATATTTTATTGTTTTGGGAATCTGGCAAACGCACAGTGGACGTACAGCATCAGAACAGCGAAATGCATGTCAGTGCACTGTACATTCTGTACTGTATGGCATAATGGCGGGAACCCCGGGAAATCCCGCTTTAGCCGAGCAAAAACGCACAATAACTCGCAAAATCTTAGTAAAATTCACTTTTGCGTGTCATATTGTATTAAATTAACCCAAAACTGCCATCGTCCGGCAAAGAAAAATACGGCACAGCTGTAGTGTCAACGTATTGTGGTCTTTCAAATCGAAATTCGATACCTTCCGCATTCAGGAAGCTATACTCTAACACACGCCCAGTCCACTGATAATCACTACTTACTAGATATAGGGGCGTTTTGTGCAAAGTAAATAGCCTGCAGACACTGGAAAATGCCTGTTGATCTCCAGGCACCTTACATCTTGGCCACCTGCCGTCAATGTCACACATCAGTAACAGACTCCACTTGATCACCCCACAGCCATTGGGGTCGCCTATGAAATCGTCAACTACGACCGTCCGTTGTGCACAATGCAGGCCGTATGGAACCACTATAGAGTTTACGCAAATCCCCGGAAACGCCAACGCGAACGTCTATCCGTTTCTTTTTCAGTGCTCTCTTCGTGGGCAATGGGTTTGGCGTTCGCATGGCGTTCCGGAGCTGCGAAAACTCCCTTCTGAATTGCAACATGCGTGCGTGCGTGCGTGCGTGCGTGCGTGCGTGCGTGCGTCGTATAAGAAACTGACGTCTTTTATAGGGTCCCTACTAGTCATGTATCTACATGTAGTATGTGTGAAACAACGACTAGTCATGTATCTACAGATCCAGATCACAGATCACACGACAGTACAGAGTTTTCGCAAAGCCCCCGAAACGCCAACGTGAACGCCAATCCCATTGTTCGATGCCACGAAGAGAGCAGCGAACAATAGGATAGACGTTCGCGTCGGCGTTTCGGGGGCTTTGCGAAAACTCCCTAATGTGTTTTGTCATACATCAAGGGAGGGGGAAACATAATCGGCCACCATGCAGTGGTTGGCCACCAAATTCATTCAATCAGCATTCTTTGCCGTGGAGTGCGGCTGACGAGCAAAATATCTGTCAATAGGTGGCCGATTGGACCACAGAGGGTTCATGGTGGCCAACTACTCTATGATTCACCCAAGCTTAGGCCCCCGTCACATATCCACCGGGCCCCGTACGATTTTCCCCACCCAGCGGCTTGCCTGCCGTGGATTTTAGAGACAGTACGGGTCCATTACGTTTTTCATTTTCATGTTCATTTTCATTTCTACGGTTTTCATTCCCCGGGGATCAGGGGCAATCTGTCTGTTTTTACTCGCCGTACGGGCCCCGGAGTGGATATGTGACGGGGGCTTTACCGGTATACTTCACTAACAAATTTGGTCTCGTGTCTGAGAAATGTTTGTCTTTGCATCTGAAGTANCCCTAATGTGTTTTGTCATACATCAAGGGAGGGGGAAACATAATCGGCCACCATGCAGTGGCTGGCCACCAAATTGATTCATTCAGCATTCTTTGCCGTGGAGTGTGGCTGACGAACAAAATATCTGTCAATAGGTGGCCGACTGGACCACAGAGGGTTCATGGTGGCCAACTACTCTATGATTCACCCTAGCTTAGGCCCCCGTCACATATCCACCAGGCCCCGTACGATTTTCCCCACCCAGCGGCTTGCCTGCCGTGGATTTTAGAGACAATACGGGTCCATTACGTTTTTCATTTTCATTTTCATGTTCATTTTCATTTCTACGGTTTTCATTCCCCGGGGATCAGGGGCAATCTGTCTGTTTTTACTCGCCGTACGGGCCACGGAGTGGATATGTGACGGGGGCTTTACCGGTATACTTCACTAACAAATTTGGTCTCGTGTCTGAGAAATGTTTGTCTTTGCATCTGAAGTACCCTTCCCTCGTAATAACATTGGCTAAAAGCCGAATCCTAATTATTCATGATATTCCACAGCGCTGTTCTGTGCATGTTATAAACCTTTTCCTAATTTCACGCGTCTATGGTCATAGTTATTTACAAGATCATCTTCATTGGGTTATCTAGGGCTCTGTCAGTGTCAGTTCTCTTTCTAAAACAGTCACTTTGATCACGAAGGTAGGCCGTGGGAGCCGGTGGGTGACACAGTATGACTTGTATACATGACTCTATAATCTGCATTTTGGTCAAATCATTGGCCCTCTCATTCGATGAATCGATGAATTTTTAAACGCATCGGTTATACCAAACGGAAGCACGATCCCAACACAACAGGACTTATAGCAGTTGTTCACGCCAATGGGTGACTTCATAGTTGGCGTTAACACCGTTTTTACAATGCTTTAATGCATTGTAAACACCGTGCTAACACCAACTTTGAAATCACCCATTGGGTCATATGAATAAAGACTAGTAAATGCTTTTACTTGAATTTTGCAATACAAATGCACTAGGCAATGCCGTACAAATCTAAAGTAAAAGCATTTGTTAGTCTCTATTCATATCACCCAATATGTCATCAGTAACAGCAACTAATGATTATATACATGTACGAAGATCCCCTATGGTTGCTCACGTGTGAAACCCTTCATGATTTCTGTTGCACAGTGCACAGGACGTAAGCTATCGTTCCGGCTCATTTGTGAGGTACCTCTCGTGTCACATCCGTACTTGTATCATCATGCCTGTTGACGTCTTGTCCTGTATACCTTTTGCCAATACTAGTACATTGCATGTGTCGGTATTCCTTAAGCTAGCAGCACACTGGCCGCCAACTTCGGCGTCCAGAGGGGTTTTTTCGACGCCAATGTCCGAACGCCAGAAAAATCTCCAGTGTGCTACGAATGGAATCTGGAGAACGCCGCCGGACGCCACTGAACTCCACTGAACTCCAGATATCAAACATGTTTGATTTTGGACGCCTGTGGACGCCAGTGAACTCCCGAAGCAGCCAAGTGTGCTACCGATGGCAGCCAAACTTGGAGTCGGCGGCGAGGCTTTGGCCAATCAGCTTGCGTCTTGATGTCACATGATTTCAAAGTGGAAGCCTCAAGTGGCCCGAAAAGATGTTACTGAACGCCAAGTCTGGGCAGGTGTGCTCTCACCAGGATCCACTGGCAGCCAACTCTGGCGTCGAGAGGCGTTCAGTCGAACGCTTCTGGACGCCAGATTTGGCGGCCAGTGTGCTGCTAGCTTTAGAGGTACACACACCGCCATCTACATGTATATCACAAAAAAATTGAAATTAAAATTAAATATTTACACAAACAGTACCATAAAAAAGACAGGATGGTAATGCCATCCAGAGTAAACTGATGTTCAATTATGTAGCAAGATAGGATTTATACGCGTACTTGCCATTGACGTGAACTTAGTGCATGATAACGAATGTCCGTCGAATCCACCATCTAAAGTTTTGAACAACTTTGGTATAATGAAACATTAGGGAAGTTTAGAAATCAAATGATAAACGTAAACTTTACGACAACGTTATTTTTCATACTACGTACACATTCACCAGATTTTATATTGTATTTTCGGTACAAAAATAACATTGTCGTTAACGTTTACGTTTATCATTTGATTTCTAAACCTCCCTATTGAATAGAAATTCGAAGTACACCCAGATCTCAGAGATGAAAATGTTATACACTGATCTCTTTCATGGTAAAATAATCATAAACGATGCATATCTCAAACTATACTGTTGCTTAGCATGCGCCATATGGATATGAAAGCTACCAAATATCATTAGGCTCGAAAGTCGCCCGCGCACACGACATGATATGGAAAATCCGGGTGGATATTCCTGGCGTATGTTTGCCTGCTTTACACAAGACAGGTTCTCATTTTACTTGTCTGGTGAGGATGATGGATGGAAATCCTAATACATATTTCGTTATTTCGTACGCCTTTTGGACAATAGTGTGGGCCGGCAGGTTCCCAAGATGGTTTATAGCTGCTCAAGTTACCATTTACCGACTGACATTTTCAGATTAATACGAAAATCACGTTTGCCATCAAAGCACTTAACCTAATAGCTGACTAGACGGTGGGTTTTCCTCAGTGGGGAAGGAGGATTGGATGTCAAGTATCTTTTAACTTCAATCGCTGTTTGAACGATTAGGTTTTACTAACCATGTTTTGATAAACATGTACTTAGTGCTCTGTCACCAAAATAGTCAAGATAGCTGCTTGAAAGCACGAAGATGACTTGCGGAACGAGTCCAGACTCATTCAGAGTTTCTGGCTGTTCAGGAGTTGATTGCACTTTAGTAGTACGTTATATTTGTGCGTGACCCGCCTTTTCTGAAAACTTCTCTTCATGAAGAACGGAAATATAGGCCCTGAAAAGCTAAAGAAACCAAACAAATATGTTCGAAACGACTAATGTAACAGTCACGTACATTGTAGCTTTATTTTATCTTGACGCCATCTCTTTAAAGCCCAACAGTATGCATTAGGTGACTCTTTCTCCCTCCCCACCTTGATAAGACTGGTCTCCTGTCCAATCTATATACATGTATAGCCAGTGGTAACAGTGAGGCTGGACTGATACTACATGTATATCGAAACAAAAATGGCCGCCATACCTCCATCACTTGAGAAGTTCAACGAGCTGTTATAGTGTGACTGACCCTTCATCAGGTAAGGTAACATGCTTCAACTCATTCTTTTATGTGTACATGTAGCAACGCTCTCAATACCTAATTGGTAACTTAGATCATTCAAATTATAGATTTGAACTGTCTTATCGGGCATGCATATACGACGTTGCCTAAAGGTCAAAGGTTACGTCGGCCGTCGCGAGATACATTAGCTAACGCATACTGTTGGGCTTTAAGGCATTAAGCCATGATTAGATAAAGCACTCACTGTTTCAACAACAGAGCCCATGATGAAGTATCATAGGTATCCTTCTACTGTAGGTGAATTTACCAGGCTCCCGACAACCCTATTTCCACTGGTTTCCTTCCTCCCAGCTTCCCTGTATTGCCGCGTGCAGTGATCGCGCAGACCGTTAAGGTGCTTACAGGTTGACATTGCGTCTTCAAGCAACTCGCGGCAACTAGCTTTCCGGCGATAGAAGCAACTCGGAGTGACTAATCAGTTGTCGATTTTGTCGACCTGAGTGCGCCTGCGTCTCCGAGCAACTGCCGGATCCGCACGTTGCCGCGAGTTGCTTCGAGTTGCCCATGTTCTACATTTCGGCGACTTGTCTCCAGTTCCACTCCGATCCGTTGACCTGCGCCTGCTGTTCGAGGTAACTGCCAGTTGCTCCAAGTTCCTCTCAATCGCTGAAATGTCGACCTGCGCGTGGTGGGTTTTTGATCTGGATCCGTCGAGTTGCTTCAAGACGCAATGTCGACCTGTAAGCACCTTTAGTTGACATGAACGGAGGAGCAAAATGGAAGCTGGCTCCAAGTTCAAGGTGTCGGATATCTGACAATCCCAAGACGACATCACTCACACCTACAACAGTGCACGGAATACATTTCTATAGATCACACAGTCTCATAATAATTGATAAGCCTAATCCGGGATAGAATATTAAGATTAATCGGAGATTTACTAAATCATCTCAGATGTTTTTCTCAGGTTGCGAACTGACATGCCCTGTCGCACGTAAACAATCGGTTCTATTCACTATGAATGTCAAAGTGTTACAAATGGCTTATTGTTTTCGGGTCCTCCTCGACAAAGGGTGTGTCTGTGTAGCACCTGCGAACTCTGCAATGCTGATGGTTGTCACACATGAGAGACGAGCGCCAATGCAATGCTGATGGTTGTCACACATGAGAGACGAGCGCCAATGCAATGCTCATGGTTGTCACACATGAGAGACGAGCGCCAATACAGTACTCATGGTTGTCACACATGAGAGACGATCGCCAATGCAATGCTCATGGTTGTCACACATGAGAGACGAGCGCCAATGCAATGCTCATGGTTGTCACACATGAGAGACGAGCGCCAATGCAGTGCTCATGGTTGTCACACATGAGAGACGAACGCCAATGCAATGCTCATGGTTGTCACACATGAGAGACGAGCGCCAATGCAATGTGAAATCGTTGTAATAATCATCGAAAAGCCAACTATCGACTGACTCATTTATTCTCGATTGTTTCTGGGACACACTGTTCATATCCAAGTCGATTGCCCGGTTCAATCAGCTGAGCTGCATTGAAGTTCCACTGAAATCAAAATTCAGTTTCTCTCGTCAGTCAACAACCACCTACCAGTTAAGGACCTATCGATGAGATTTCCGTTTCAGCCAATCATCCATCTTTATTGCGAGTGAGATAATTAAACGTTCAGACGTTATCGCATAAGCAAATAACATTAATATTGCAGACGTCTTTACACCACTTGGATTCCTAAATGGGTAAATTCTCAAGAAATTGCAAGAAGCATTGCATCATGGTTTTTTGTCTTCTAAAGTACACCAACAATTTCGCACTTTTGCAAAATCTATTTAATAAGAGCATTGGTCGATTTATTGCGACGGGTAAACGCGAAAACTACCGCCAGAAGGCCGAGACGCTTGGTACCAACGGGAAGCTCACATTTCGAACTGACTAGGTTTTGGGGCATGAAATTCTGGGAAATTCCTCCAGAAAGTGCAGTTGTAAAGCGATTTTAAGTTCAGTCCCATAGGCCGATTTTTGTGACCGAAAAACGACAAAACTACCACAAGAAGGCCGAAACAGCTGGTACCAACGGGAAGCCTACGTTTCGGACTAGGTTTTGGGCGCATGAAATTCTGGAAAATTCCTCCAGAAAGCGCAGTTATAAGCGATTTTATGTTCATACCGTGACGTCAGCAATCTGCACGCGATCAGATGGATGACGCGACTTTCATCTGCGAAAGTTCATTGCCGTTTTGATAAAGGATTTCCTGCGATGCACATCAGCAACGGTAATTTAAAAGCGGTAATGGTACTGAGAACATGAATTCGACGCTCACCTGTGTATTAAACCCGTCAGGTACTTAGTACTTAGTACCGACGGGTACTTAGCTGTGAATATAAAGTACATGTACAAACTTACTGACAGGAGAACAAAATCAACTGATTGGAACATTTTAACTACCGGTACGGGTAGTTTAATAGATACCAATGAATGTACATGTACATGTACATGTACATGTACATGTACATGTACATGTACATGTACATTTCATTTGTAAAAGTGCAACCGACAGTAATGATTTCCCATTGATGTGTCATGAAATGTACTGCAACCTGCCGACTAAATCAACAGTCAGTACTGTAACTGTAATTAGCCTCCGTGTGTTAACTTCAATTAGCGGCGAATAGGTAAATATCCTGGTGCGGTTTGCCGCTTAACCGTGACAGAGACTCGTTAGATAGTGCTTGAGTCGACAGTAATGATATAGAAATGGGTGCTCCTGGTAATGTAACCAGTCCTACTTGGCTTCTAGAACGTCCCCATGGTGAATAGGCTAACCGATTAATGCTGCTAACTGTTACTGGTTACCACTTGCAGGGCTTAAGATAAGAGGAGTATTTGCTTAAAATACTCCTTGAAATTTCAACTCCTCCATTCCAGAAGTGAAAGAGTGAAATACTCCTTGAGATTTATCAGTTTGCAATACTTTACTAAAAAAATGGAATACTCCTTTGAAGAGTGAAAATACTCTTTCAAATTCTGAGTAGAAGAGTATAATGATATACTCTTTGCCCTCCAAAATTATTTAAGCCCTCACTTAGTCTTGTTGTCCTATTTATAATCCGGTTCTTGACTAGGCCTATATGCCTACAATTTTTTATTACCAACGTTGAAGTGCCTGTCCAACAAGAGGACGGCGACGACCTGTCGTCGAAAAATATGATCTACATGTAAGTTCGTCGTAGCAACTGGACATTGCTTGTCCTCCTGCGGGCTAAAATAAAAATACATGTATCACGTGTAATATTCAGATTGGAATTGGCACCCTCATCTCTGCAATCCCACTCGTTGTATCATTATTGTATCACGGCCCCATCCACAATCCTAACAAGATTTTCCTGATGGGTATCTCCAAATATTGTTTGCGGATCATGCATTATGGCCACAATTTGTCATCCGTAACGTATAACCGACCAGTCGTTAGGAATGTCTGATAGATTTGCTTAGATTTCCCTCGTCCACCTCGATAATTTCCGTCTTAATATCCCAGTAATATCAACAACAAAGCCCCAAAAGCCATTACTGTATATGTCCAGTGATCACTCAACCGGCCTATGTGCATATTCACAATCATGTCCTCCTCTTTACATGGACACTCCAGCAGAATACAAATAATATATCGCTAAATCTTTTTTATCATGAGCATTTCGCCGGGAAATATCACGCTGGAGTCTTATGGGACCGCTCCGACCGAAACACTCATACTTTTTTTACGCTTGGCCATTGATGCATTGGTGAATCATTGG
>NMRB01000964.1:96868-127047 GCA_002633025.1 Notospermus geniculatus | reverse complement strand
TTTTTTTAGAAAAACAAGGTTTTCTTTAAAAAACCATGTTTTTCTGCAGAAAAACAAAGTTTTTTTAGAAAAACAAGGTTTTCCTCTCATCTTGTTGTAAAAACATGGTAATAGTAGAAAAACCTTGTTTTTCACCAAAAGTACCAAGTTTTTATACGTACGGTAAGAAATCCTTGTTCTTCTCTAGAAAAACATGGTTTTTTATCAGTATTACCATGTTTTTCAGCGACAGAAACGAAAAACTAGGTATTTCAACAGAAAAACTAGGTTTTTTAAAAAGAACAAGGTATTTTAAGAGAAAAACAAGGTTTTCCAAGAGAAAAACAAGGTTTTTTACTAAAAAACAAGGTTCTTTTATTTAATGGACAAACGGCTTGCCATATGAGTGAGAAGACACTGCGAAAGGAGTGTAGTGTGAGGCCTGCTAGATATGAACGATCAGGAGGGTGTATAATGGTCTTTGAAATTTTTTCATCGCGAATGAAATAATTAATCAGTTCTTCGCTTGAGATCTATTTGGTTGCCTCGTTATCGTTCAGCTGTGCGTGGTTTGACAGGAAAAAATGCCAATTTCATTTAGTGGGCATCGTTTATCTACACGCAGTTCTCCATCACTGAGCATTCGCAAGCTTCCAAGGGAGAATATCCACTTCTCCTTGTACAAATACGATGCTTCTAATCTACTCCTTTGACAGTGGATAAGCTTCCACATTCTATTTATTAAATTCATTTATGCGCCTGCACGTTTTCGCTGTTCGATCGGTATCGCGGGCAGCATCCACGCTGGAACTGGTTGCAGAGGCCATTACCGCCGACTGGATATTTGGCAATGGGTGAAATGACCCGGTTAAGTTGTTTCGTGTAAGTGGACTATCATTCCTGTAGTCTGCCAAGTCGTCATTGATTGAGATGCAATTCGCTCTTTGACAGAAGTGGAAGACGTACATTATAATGTAATTCATGGTCTGAGAGCATGGACAAGACACATTAGTCCGTATTCCGACCAACCGGTCAGGGAAAGAGGAAAATTGCATGTGGATCGAGTCGACAATCTAGGTAAATGGCCTTTTACGATGCGTATCCATAGACTGTTCGCTTGTGGCATGTTCCCTTGTTCCGTGGACTTGAGCCGTTAGGACAATAAGACCTGGGGCCTGTTTCATAAAGTGATTTTAAGCTAATGGTACCATTTACCATTAACTCAGTGCATTTTCCATTTGGTCAAAGGTACCATTACCTTAAAGTCACTTTATGAAACAGGTCCCATGCCTTGTGCCCTATGGGAACGGCCAGTAAGCAAATCAATGGTTCATTCTCTCTGTGGTGCGTCACAAGGTCACAAGCGAACAGGGAACAAGAAAACATGCCACAAAGGAACCGAACAGCCTATGGATACGCGGCCTTATATATATGGGTTTTCTGATCCTCAAAAATGCTGTAATTTACTTCTGCATTTTGCTTCTAAAATGACATAGTAGCCCAAGAAAGTGTAAAAATAATGCACTGGGGATCGATAGAGGGCAGCACACCGAAACACGGCCCTATACAGTGGACGCCATTTGTGTGGGAAATAGATCAGGACCGGGATGTCAGTTTCATTTCAATAGTTTTAACCACTAGTGACACCTATTGAGGCAGTGGGCTAGGGTCCCCATTCTTGGTGTGGTGATTACCGAAATCACGGTTATTGGAGCCCAAATTCAGCAGATGACGAAGTGCCCAAATTCATGACTGAAATTGAGGGTGTAGAGGACCTGATATAATTGAGAGGCCTGCGAAAAAGGAAGCGTTTTCTCCTGACTGGTGAAGAGCAGGGGTGGCCGCATAGAAACTCCGCTAGCGCTAGCGGAGCCCATCTGCCGATAGTGCTGTACATTTTTCCATGCATTTTAACACCGATAGGCTGTCGAAGCACTGGCGGAGTTTCTATGCGGCCACCCCTGGGCACCAACCAGTTGTGTAAAGGTCAATTGAGATCTCTCATCACTCAGTATCTCGCCGCATCAACCGCATTCGTTCAATCAACGCGAGGTAATTTCACACTGTTGGCCACGAATTCTTTCAAAGGGAATACATGTCCAGAGTAATTACAACTCTGTAGTGTTCCCTTGAGATTTTTCCTCGGCTGATCAATAACGCAGGGCATTTTTTCCTCCTCTCTGATGATGCAGGTTTCTTTTTCTTTGTAATGTATTGGCCGTCGGAGATTGGATGAGGTCTTATTAAGACAACAGAGGTACTGTCTCAGTTCATCCACCTGTACGGACACGATTCCGAGGGACAATGAGAGAGAATGTCATGATTTGTGTTGTATGATGCCAGTACCACGAAAGGAAATGACGACATCGTGTCATCTATATGTCATTCTCTCGGTTCTACTGTCAAGAGTCACGACCAGACACTAATTGACTATTCTGTTATTCTGTGACCAGTCACTGCAAAACCAGGACTAAGTCGCTCTGAAGTTGGCAGGTTGAGATCTCAACGTTTTGTCAATTTCAGTACACTGGTAGAAATTTTTGTAATATTTTGACAGAGATTGCCTGCAGCAGAGTTTCAGGAACTTCCGTAAATTTACATATGGTGTGATTTATGTTTTCCAGTATTAGTTGGACTTGGACTGTCCAGAATGATGCTTTCTGAGAACGTATGAAATATAATTTGGTCATCCTCCAGTCAAGTCTCTGTTAACATTTCTTTGTGTCTGTAATTTTACAGCTGACGTCCTGAAACTCTGCTGCAGGATTTTCTGTAAAATCCTCCGTTATTTCTAAAAGTGTAGGCCTAGGATTATTTCTGTTTTTGTAAAATCTGAGTGTTTACTTTTTTTCCTTTATCTCCTGGATGCCTGCTGTGGCGGGTCACATTTGGTCATTAATGGTGTACCTGCTATGTTGAAAGTAGCATCTCTGTACTGTCAGACATGTAGTACAATAGCGGATTTGAAGCTTTACTTCACTAATATATAAATTCCAAAGAAGTAGGCTGATAAGCATCACATTTTATTGAGGAGACGCCTAGTGTTGTCCATGATGTTTTCTCGCCAGTTCCTGCTGTCATCAGGTTATAGTAGAACAGCTATATAAAAAGGTGCCATGTGTCCTCTTTACTGCTTACAAGAAAAAGCCCCAAGGTCCACAACCAGTAATTACTTGCATAGCGTGTTGTGGAACTCTAATGGGAAAACACATGACGTGTGTACCTAACGGCTAGTTGTGCATTTGAACATCACAAGCCGGAGTGTACCCGCCGTCACCTCATTACTTTGACGAGAACCATTTCCTCTCAAAATGAGGTGGAGAGCCCAGGGCTAGACGAATTGCATTACTCGTGATTTACGAAGAACTTGTAATGGGTTGGTTCTAAACCTGGCACTGGCATCCTATTATGGCCAGAAATCATGAAAAAAAGGTATATTTACGTTACAGTTATTATTTGGGAAGATACTGGTAATAGGGCAAACAAGTTTAACATGGATCAATTATGTTGAAAAAAATTTATAAACGGTGTTAGGTTTTTTTTTTCAAACAGCCCAGCAGCCCCGCAGCCGTGATTCTGGTCTGAAGCGTACTCCCTCACGATGGATGGTGTGATACTCGCCCCCAAGTGACCGGGGCTCATCCTGGGCTAGCCCTAGTAAAGCGCGAGTGGTGACGTTCTGAAAAAAGAAGCTCCCGCGAGTAAGCGCGAGGAAATCGAACTCGCTAAAGGAAAGCGCCCCTGATCTAGCAGAGATCCCCTTTAAGTGAAGTCACCAACAGTGATGGTGTTGAGACGGTCCCTGTTCTGACAGAGATAGCCATGTCTGCAGACCAATATGCATACTGGGGTAAGGGCCAGTGCCAGTGCCAGTGCCAGGTTTTGAACCAACCCATTTGCCACTTGTAATATAGCAGTTTCAGTTTGGTAAATATCGACGCCTGTCTGCTGAACGAAAGTTTTGACAGCTCATGTATGTGTCTTTCATTGTGTCCATACATCGCTATTTGTTCCTATGTATATATCAATGACACTTCACCCGCTCACCAACATCGGTATTCACTCACCATCGCCCACTTCATTACTTGTCGGCCTCGCTAGCTCACTGATGACCACACTCTAATCTGAATTGAGTGACATCGTTAGGCGATAATAGAGGACATCGGGTCTTGTGGCAGTGGCAACGGAAGGAACGCTCAGAAGATGATGAGAGAAGACGTGTAGCCAAAGTTCCGATAATCTTTTACTGAGAGGACGGGGTCATTACTTATCTATCTTACGACTGGTGGAAAATTGTTCTAAAATCCCATCGAAAGATGTACGCTACCCAACCCTGATCATACTTTGCTTCACTGTTTGTTAGTGTACAGGAATTTTCTGACACTTTTTGCAGGTGATCCAGCTACTTAAGGCGCCGCTCCACGTGACAGTTTTCTATCGAAAGTTTGCTGTCAGATAGTCAATTTATATTGCTGTCTGAGAGCAATAATTGACTATCTGACAGCAAACTTTCGAGAGAAACCTGTCACGTGGAGGGGCGACTTTAGCATCATCGAATTTGTGGCATGCAGGGGTCCGAAATGAGTGACTATGGTTCCCCTCCTTCCAGTCTCGTCGAGTTAAATACCGTGCATCCTGCAGTACATTTACGGTCCCATGACATCAACTATTAGAAAGGTTGCGCAGCTTTCCGACTCCGACTCCGGCTTCAACTACCAGAATGAATTGCAGTCCGCTGTAGACATCATTGATTAAAACGATTTGATAGACGTTTGCAAATCGTAAAATGCCGTAACTTTGTGGCTGAATAATTATGACTCGTAATCGGAAGTGCACGTAAATCGCAAATATTCCAGTCGTGTTTCAGGTCGTAACGACTAGGATTACGACTTCAATATTCATTATTTATCCGCACTTTCGATTTATAAGGCCAACTTTTTCTGCCTTCAGTTTATGGTGTTTGACGATTTGAAAACGTCTATCAAATCGTTTTTATCAAGGATGTCCATAGCGGACTGCAATTCATTCTCGTAGTTGAAGTCGGAGTCGGAGTCGGAAAGCTGCGCAACCTCTCTATTAGCATCATACGCCCTCCTGGCGACAATTAGCCACGGATCGACGGGCAATTACGACCTAGCGTTTAGTGTGCCTCGTTTATTAATGACATCGTACGGGACAACTTTATCGAAATGCCCAATCATCAGGCTTTACAGCTTTGTTTCATTCCTTTATGGTCTTTTCATTATTTCTGGTTCGTTGAATGGTTTGAAGGAATGTCAAGGCGTATAAGTGTATTGACATCCCAATAAATGCGTAACGATCGCGTTCCTTGATTGTTTGATGTTCACTTAGTTCAATAATGAGCGCCGTCTACTTGGCTTGAAGTCAGTTGCAAAAAGTCTACCCTTTATTCCAAGGCACCAAGTCAGAGAATGGCCCGTTTTCTAGAAGCCTTCAAAACTCTAAGGTCCACTTTAAACTTTTGTATTCTGCCCTGCAAACAATGGCTGGTACATGTATTCATAAAAGTTAGCAAATGATTTTACTTAAGATTTGCACAGCGAGGTACAATGTAAATGTACTGCAAAAGTTGAAGTAAATCTTTCATGAATATCAGCAAAAAATATTTTTGATACCAGCCAATACATGTAGGTAAAGATAAACCTTAGAGTTAAGGAAGCTTCTAAAATACGACCCAATGAGTCTCGTTAGAGTGTTCAAAACTCTGCCGAGTGTACAGTCTTTCAAATAAGTAAATGGACAGCGTGTTTTTCAAATATCTCCGAGATAAAACAAGATAATTTGATGCGGTTTTCAACATAGTGTAGTATACTTACTTGGTCATATACCTCATTTATTTGGGTCAACCTAATTTTAACCCGTTGTTATGTAACAGGTAATTTAAAAAAGGTCCATAAATTTACTTTTTTATTTCTAATTTTTTTCAACAGATTTGGCATTGATGCGATCAGGTGATCGACATTAAAGACTCTTTGCCAAAAAAATCAGTGAAATCTGTTGTCTTTTTCGTGATATCTCAAAATATCAAAATCTGGGATTTTTGATGTTTTGAGATATTGAATATTTTGTTGCTGTTATTCGCTGCCAGACATGATAACAAGATGGCTATGAAATTTTCCACGTGTTTCCATTACCGAATCAGCTGAAAATATGATGTGAAATCTGGAGGCTGAATAAAGAGGCTGAATATCATGACATTTAAGTGAAAAAAGCATTCAAAAATTGCATAAGTTATCACCAGGGAATGAATGTTACCAAATGACTTTGAAAAATGATCGAATATATCAAAATTTCAAAAATCTCAAATTTTGATATTTTGAGATATTACGGAAACGGAAAACATTTTCAATATTTTTTTTCGCAAAAACTCTCATTATCAATCACCTCATCACAACACTGTGAATTCTGCTGAAAAAAACTTGAAATAAAAAAGTTGACTTTTGGACCTTTTTTAAATTGCGTGTTACATAACAAAGGGTTAAAATTAGGTTGACCCAAATACATGAGATATATGACCAGGTAATGATACCACATTATGTTGAAAACCGCATCCAAATATCTTGTTTTATCGCGGATATATTTGAAAAACACGCTGTCCATTTACTTATTTGAAAGACTGTACATGACTGTACTCCATCACATTCCCTTGCATTTAGATATGAGAGACAGATGTGTCTGACGTTTGTAAAATTCTGCACTTACGTGTATGTCAGGTTTTTGAAAAATAGCTGATACATCAGAGAAATCATCGAACTGCAAAGTAACTTCAAAAGATTACAACTTTTTCATGCAAAATATATTCTACCCACGATGGCATACTCATAATTCTATTGGATAGATTTTGCTGAGAGTAGAGCTGAGCACTCGCATGCATGATTCAAAATGAATTGATAAAACATGGACATCCGCTGTAATCAATGACATTAACCTTACTCTGGCTTAATTTTACCCCTCCTTGGATAGTCTGTGCGATGATGGATGCATGAATAATGAAGATGTGCCAAATGCCAGACGCAAAATAGCGTGATTACGCCGTGTAGTGATGAAATATTAAGACTTATGTGATTTGATATGAGGGGATGGCTGTTTAGTCTACAACTAGAGGGGGCAAATGTTCACCACATTAAATTAAGTGTTAACCATTTTGCTTCCTCAGAAGACTGTTTCGAAGTCTTCTATGAGGGGATGGCTGTTTAGTCTACAACTAGAGGGGGCAAATGTTCACCACATTAAATTAAGTGTTGACCATTTTGCTTCTTCAGAAGACTGTTTCGAAGTCTTCTCCCTTTTTTTACCGCAGTGGCACTTATTTTATACTTTTGGACACTACGACTCTCTGGTATAAAAATACTGTTGCCCAACTGTTAGGGCCTGTCTACACCATCAACATTTTCAAAACATTTCTAAAACATTCAGTTGCCACAAATCTGCAACACCCTTGTTTTGGGATTGTTGCACAGTGTCGACAGGACTTGCAACAGTTCAAAACATGTTTTGAAAATGTTTTAGAAATCTTTTAAAAGAAAATGTCATGTGAATTCTTCTGCAAACATTTTCAGAACACGTTTTAAATCGTTGCAAGTCTGTCCACACTGTGCAACAATCTCAAAACAAGGGTGTTGCAGATTTGTTGCAACTCAATATTTTAGAAATGTTTTGGAAATGTTGATGGTGTGGACGCTTCGGTCATCTGACATCTAACTACCACCAGTTCTTAGAACAGTTTGTGTTCCCCTGACGAATTGCTGTAAGCGCACACCACTGTGATGGTGCATGTCAACACACGTCTCAGAAAACACTAAAGCAGAGTGGATTTTAATCTTTTGAAACATTCGCGTTTTGATATTCAAGCTACAGCCGGGATTTTGCTGACAATTCGCATTAATTTAATGAACAGTGTTTTGCACACTGGGTGCATTTCACGCCATTATTCAGATTAAAATATTCAGAACGACTGCTTTGCGTCCGTGTATGCGCGAAGTCTGTTCGTTTCCCTGTACGTGATATGGTGATTATTAGTCTCAAAACGTTTCGTATGTCATTTTCTTTCTTTCTTTAGTTACATAGCACTGCTGAGCTACATGTGGTTTGTCCATGGGCCCCTAAACCTAAGAAACATACGTATTCTCTACTGCACTATTCACCACGTCTCATGGAGTTGTGCTTTGCAACAAGTCTGTGCCAAGATGAGTCTAGGGGGGTCTACACTAGGTTGCACCAAGTTGCAAGATGCTGCAACCTGCAACTTGTTACAGTCTACCTGTGATGTTTACACACAACAACATCCAGCGTGATCTAGTTGCAAAAGTTCGCAACAAGTTGCAGAATTTTTGGCGGGAATCCCTTGTTCGGCAGCCATTTTGGCTTTAGTAGAAGTCACGTGATTTTTTGTTGTATTCTCATTGGCCAGAGACGTGCAACTTGTTGCAACTTCACCAGAAAATAGGATCTGGATCCTAAATTTGCAACTAGTTGCAGTAGGTTGTTGCAACAAGTTGCATGCCCGTTTACACATCCAACTTTGATGAAACATTTTGGTCCATCAGTTTTATGCAACAAGTTGCATGGAGTTGCAGATGAAAAGTTGCATTTAAGATGCGAGGCGAAAACAGCTCGGAAATTAAACGCGTCATGTGACTGCTACGAGATTTGTGAACTTGTGACATTTTGCAAGTCCATACGAAGATCGGGACCCTAGGGACCAACCACTACGGTTATTCCAGGAACCACATATCATTTTTGATGGGAAAAAGTGAAGACAATCAGCTCCGAGACACCTGCTGATGATTTCCGAGAGGCACCTTGTGACCTTCTGTCTAACGTGCTGATTGCTGATTCCTCAAGAAGTCAGTCAATTTACTTCGATATTTCCCAAGGGTTGTCCAGTGCTTCAACAATTTCCCTGGGATTGTACAGTTATTTGCTTCCGAAGTCGGGATCGACAACACCGCATGTTGTCCTGCAAGCAGACTGTGAATCAAGGAAGGATCTGGTACAGACTTAACAAGGTATTTCGTCAAATGTAACTTTGTTTCAGGAGGGAAAGGGTCATTTTAAGGGCAGAAATTTAATCACCAATTCCGGAATCGGACAGATGGCATCGTAGCTATTATGACAAAAAACTGATATCCGACACAGAGCACAAAAATGACTCACAAATGATAACATCAAGTGGTCTCCGAATTCGCAAATTTTCGACCCCAAGCGGGGTCTTCCTCAGGTACTTTCTAGAACATGTAGAAGAGATCCCAGAAGTGAATGATAACCATTCACTTCTCATTGATGACCACTTCTCATTCACTTCTGGGATCTCTGCCATCTGAGTTCTACTGAAAGGTTTCAGGATAGACTGGGGTTAAAGTGTGAAGTCGGATGACACCTCTACCGTTGTTGATATCAGACTATAAACCCAAACTTTAACTTTTTTTACTAGAAAGTGCCTGAAGAAGACCCCGGTTGGAGTCGAAAATTTGCGAAATTCGGAGACGACTTTATGTTTACTATCATGACAAAAAACCTTGGAGAAAATCGAGAGCCATTCGTGGGTCGATTACAGTTCCCCTTCATGATTTGCAGCGTCTTGCTCCCAAAAGGTTAAACGACCAATATAGAATGACGCAATTTCATTTCGTATAGAATGAATTTGGATTCGGGGTACGGTAACACGGTATGGTTATCGATGAGAAAATAACTTGGTATAGAACGCGGCCCGGATCTCTGGCCTAGCTGACACTAATGAATGATGAGACGAAATGGGTATTTGATAGTTGGGTCTCGTCGTTGCGATATTCATCATGATAGGATTCAGAAGTAAAGAAAATAAGTGAGGCTTGATCGCATCCAGATTCGCTGTATTCATTTTCTGATTGGGGCAATTCTTTTTTTGTACAGCTCGGAGATTACTGAGGCCCTGGTAATGTTGTTTTAGTGGAATGTATTGTGACTCGATCTGCTATTCAGATGCCATGTCCGATTCCCCCTCTGTTGTACCATCGAGAAGTCAGTATTTTGTGTAGTTCATGGTGATTTGTATTGTTTTGAACAAAAGAACCACATCTTATGTACATAACTTGTATGTGGAAC
Organism: Notospermus geniculatus; assembly: GCA_002633025.1. NCBI lineage: Eukaryota > Metazoa > Nemertea > Pilidiophora > Heteronemertea > Lineidae > Notospermus > Notospermus geniculatus. Next base: position 116,964 of record NMRB01000964.1, on the reverse strand, counting down.
ATTAATTTACGTAATACTACCTCGACGAATTACTTTGCCTGTTACGTATGAAACGTAATATGGCCGATGACCCATATTCATAAACTACTTGGGACGTATGCACCAACGAAGATTATCTTGAACTCAGGTTGAGCCACAGCTTTTTAATGAGGAACCGGAGGAACTAGTGCGTGACTGAAGAACAACTCAGTTAAAACTATGACGTCGAACGTCAAGCCAACGTTATTTGCCATTTAATTCTGAAACTACACCCTACTTCTAGCCCTAATTTTTCCTGAAGTAGTCCATTGAATTTCGAATTTTACACGTTCAGGGCATGATGTGACAATGGAAAAGTTGTGGCTCAACCTGAGTTCAAGATAATCTTCGCTGGTGCGTACGGCCCCTTAAGTCTAAGTGTGACACTTATCCTTAGTTCAACACAAAAGATAAGTGTCACACTTTGACTTAAGTATGTTTATGAATATGGGCCCAGACGACTATAAGTACGGTAAACAGTACATCGAAATTGGTCTTCTTGGTGTGCGTTTAGTCCCTTCACCATGTATGACATGAGGATCACGAAGTGCGTATTTACCCGTATTCATTCCCTCTGCCAAGAACGGCTATATCTGCTGGTACTGCGTCTGCTGACAAAAGAAGCCTTATTCATGAAGGATATCGAACATAAACCGTATTGCCTTAATCTGGCAAACCAATCGTAAGAAACACCACAACGGATATGTTACGAACCGAATGGCATTCCAACAATTGTGGAGGGAATGTTTATCCTCTCTCAAGCTGACATGCACTACTGTGGCCCCAGATTTATTGTGGTGATAACGCTTCTTCTTCTTTGAATGCCATGTATCGTTGAGACTGGCCATTATTGGTGCCCTTTTCGGTACCAAACTCATTACTGCGCCCATTCTTCTTGGCGAAGGATCTATCTTACCACGCGATCATCGCGTCTGCCCGTCTCAGGATTTACCAGACACAAAATATGTCTGTCTCTCTTTGAATAACTCACCTATGCCTGGGTGTATACCGTCAAAACGTATTGCAAATGGAATACATGTATAACTCTGCAATTGATTCCAAGCCATGTGGGTATAAAGGGTAAGGAGCGAGCTGACATCTTGGCCAAACTATCTTCCAACAGTGGACCTGTAAACAAACCATCAGAGTCCCTTCCATCCCTCCTATGCCAGGTTCGGAAGACGTCCAATGACATCTGGACTGATCGATGGCAATCAGGAACAACTGCCCCAAACTATGCAGCCGGATGCATGATATTTACAAGATACAAGATACAACGTATTGCAAATTTCCTGCTCCGTGCACCTATATCACAACGTCCTTCTTGATTTTGACACCTTGTATCAATGCACAGTACATCAACATGTAGCCTCAGCTAGTTTGTTCCTGAGAACATTGATAAATGGGAACCACAGTGTGCTGTTCTGGCATACTCAACGCCGTTATTAGCAAGCAGTCAAAGATAACAAGGATACGTGCCTCTGGCTGAAACACATGATCGTTATTGGCTTTGTAGAGTAAAGGAATGTCTAAGAAGAGAGACGAGCGTTATCTACAATGTCCTCGAGACTTGTGGAGTGCTACTTCTTCAGTAATTAGCAAGTATCGGCGTCTGCAGTTGAGAGATATTCTAACAAGAGCCAACTGCATGGTGTACTTTTTCTAAGTGATAATTGAGGAGAAGGTTCAAATTTGAACACCATTTCGGGGCCTCTTCCATCATGGAAACTGGGCAAATGGGCAAAATACTACCGATTAGTAGGCGTCTGCAGTTAGCGGATATTCTAATCCAAGCCAACTGCATTACGTACATTTTTCCAGAGGCAGTTGACTAGGTGACGTTTCAACACTGCTGTGAACACTGTGCAGTGATCATTGGTCAACATGTAAGATACCACGAAAATCATTTACAACATATTTCTTCCGAAGGCGAATGTCGCTCAGAAAGTGAGCGTGAATGAACTACAAAGGCGCCGCTTCACGTGACAGTTTTCTGTCGAAAGTTTGCTGTCAGATAGTCAGTTATTGCTGTCAGACAGCAAACATTGCTGTCATACAGTACTGTATGACAGCAATTATTGCTGTTTGAGAGCGGCGCCTTAAAGGAGTTCGACGTCCAAGTTGTAAACAAACCAATTTGTTTACAAACAGTGGTCGGCAAACTAGTTTTATTCCTTCGTGAAGGTGGCAGCACCAGTAGCGCTCCGTGATCATTAGACTGGTGCCCGGTCCAATGCAACTCACGATATTCACGTCAGTACATATCACCGACAATAGGTGGCAGCACCGCAGGCGTCGCGTGGATAGAGAACCAGTGAGTGAGTGTTTACAACTTGGACGTCCAGCTCCTTTAATAAGATGACACCAGGAGAGAATGGAAGAAACAGATTGTTTTCAGATTTCATAATAGACAGGCAATATTGAAACTGACAAGCATTTGGTTTCAACCTGCCAAGCTAAGAGTGACACGTGCCTGGTTTTGCTGTGGAAGGTCACAAATATGTCACAGCTAGAATCTCTCATTTTTTGTTTCTTACGATAAACTGCCTTTTTTACCCTCGTCTCCAAACAGCCTAACAAGGCAAAAAGTATCACGACGGCAAACAACCATGCCTCATCGAAGTGCAATTACCAGAGTTAATACATATTGCACCTTGTGCATTTTCTGCTTCATTACCTAATATGGGTAATGCGAGCCTTAGAGCAGGTTTCCACCGCTAGGCCGAATCATGCGTCATCGTTATGTCGGAGTGATCGGGAAATCCAATCTACAATTAACCGAGACGCCCGTGGGCACGAAAACACTGGTTGGCTTTTTTTATCTAGCGAAAGGCTTATTTATGTAATGGTGAAACAATGTTCGACCTCGGGTGGATGCGTTTTGGCGATTATTGCATTTAACGCAGCAGGTGATGTCGCATGTTTTTACCATTTTGCTGTCTGGGAACGATCCAGTGCTGAGCAGACGAGGACAGGTGTTGTCATCAATGCCTCCATTGATATTTCAACTGGCATTACCTTAAGAATGGTTTCTTCAAAAATGTCAAGAGTGAGGTGTAGAGGAATGATTCCTGGAACGATAACACTTTAATTAAAGTGTTATCGTTCCAAGAATCATCCCTCTACACCTCTGCATATACATGTATGTAGTTTTTTTAATATTTAATATTTAATATTTAATAAAATGTTAAGAGTGAGGTGTGGAGGAATGATTCTTTGAACGATAACACTTTAAAGGTGCTCTAGTTCGAATTGTAAACATTACGATTTGTTATTTACGTGGTTGATTATAATAGTTATTTTTCCTCGGACAGGTGGCAGCGCCATGTACATGTATACTAAAACATTAATGTTATCTATTTTTATATCTATCTTGATAAATATTCTTGTAACTGAAATATATTGATGATTTTACGCTCAAAAACAAACAAAACGTTGTGAAAGGTGAGATTTAATTCGATGTTATCTGTTGTTAGTACCAGAAGTTGACAATAGGTGGCACACCGTAATGTTTAGAATTCGAACTAGAGCACCTTTAATGCCTATGTAGTTCTTTAATATTCTAATAGGGTATCGAGAACGCAGATTTAGATTATGATATCCATGATTTCAAATAAAGCGTACATACATACTTTAGCCGTCCCGCTACTAAAATGACAATTTCGCCATTAAAATTGTAACAGCCACGTTCACTGATATCTCGAACGTCTCCATTCACGTCACAACAATGATATGTGAAAGTTGACATCGAAATTGGGTCTCTATGTGACAGCTGTCAAAAGTAGGTAAGCGACCTGCCGTCATCTTAAGTGACATGGAGTAATCCTTAAAAGCAATCGACAGCGTTGAGAGCCCACAGGAAATACTGTCTGAAGGGCTAAATGGCTGTGGTGTATTAGAGTGCTTGCAGGCACTTCGATCGATCCGGAGACCGAGATAGCTTCCTTGATCGCTCGGGATTATTCTCAAAAGAAGCGCTGTTTCATATCTGGCCCCTGGGCCGTTTTATGGTGCTATAAACATGTTGCTCTTTCATGCAGCATCGGCATTACGCAGGCATGGTGATTACAACTGAAGCCTTGAACGTGACAATATCGTCATATCCAAGTGATTTTTTCATAAAACGGTTTTTGATGGATGGAAGTCGGGCGGTTTCTCTCTGTTGCGCATGACAGGATTAAGAAATCAGAGATAAGACTTAAGCTTTCCTCTCGATGAAGGAGCACGCGCAGGATTTTTTAGTCCTTAACGTTGAATGGAGGGTACGGTATCGCAGGACAGCACCTTCCAGGATGGCCAGCCTGAGACGATTTTCCGTAAGGCAATCGTTTTGCTTTGCAAGTAGCGATTTTGGACATAATTTGTTTGCAATGCAATAATGCTGGAAGTCTTGTATTAAAACCAGCTGATCGGGACGACTTCAAAAAAATCTCCACGATCTTTGCGGCAGGATTAGAATAATCATTAAGGATGGCTGCATGGTGATAGCGGAAGACTGATGTTATAGCAGAAAGAACTGAGAATTGAAATGGAATTAAAAAATGAAACGGTCCGTATTAGAGTTAATACGTGCTCCTTCGTTGGTGAAGCAATGTGTTCGAAGTAACCATTGTATAGCAGTATACAACCACTAAAACCTTGCTAGACGTAGTTACTTGCTACAGTTCCCAGTTTGTACAGGCCAATGTACACAACCAGCAACCAAAACTAAGCAAGCAAGGTTCTATGAATATGGGCCCAGGGCCCATATTCATGAAACTTGACCACAAGCGTGTAACCTTCACAATACAGGCCAACGTACTTTTTATACGTCTACGAACTGATTTCTAAGATGAAAGGTAAATTAGTGGTACAATTCTAGCCGCTGAGTATACATCTCGATGCAATGTTGGTAATTTTTTCACCCAGAGGCTAGAATTGTACCGGGGCTAGAATTGCACCACTTTACCCTAGAACTCCTTAAAAGGCTTTTACTTTCGAACACTGAATCTCACGTTACAAAGTTGCTTCTCCGTCTTTGCCATTCACAACATGCAACGTTCAAGGCCGTCGTTACAATTCAAGAGTGATGTTGAAGAGAAAGGATATTGAATGATCTGGTCCATATCCCTTCAACACGTCCACGGCGGAGTTGGCTTCCTTCGCTGGAGTGGGTAAACACAGTGTATTGGTCTTCGTGCTCTCGTCTTGAAAGCTTGATTATCAGGAAACAAGATTCTCAAACAGACCAGGCTCCTGCTGTGACATAAATTACATAAATGACTCAAAGGATGTCGTTCGTGTCCAACCGGCGTCGTCCAGTTCCAGTATTTCTCATGACATTACAAGACGAATGAAATCTCCACTTTTACTTTTAGGTTTTTTATCTTCACCTCCGTATTTGTTGTTGATTAACCACAGTGTATATTGTTTACTAAACATGTATAGGTTCATGTATTTGTATTTGTATTTGATTTTTTCCATTAGGGCCAAAACATTATTGGCCTTGATAAGTATGGAAGAGGCCATCTCAAGCTGCTCATGTTCCTCACTTGGATGGGGTCTTTTACTTCCCCTTGCAAAAGCACAAGATACAACGCACCGCTGGCTCACTCTCACATGCGACGGATTGAAGAGCCTACAGGGGGTGATTCATCCCGCATTGCCCAGACTGAATTCGGATCCTGCCGCTTGCTAACGTATTAAGGACGTGTAAATGCACAGAAAAAAAATCAACCCGAGTGGAGACTCAGAGTCTCACTTTAGGGACAAAATGGTTCGAAACACTTTTTGACTCAAAATGAAACAGAAAATATTTCGGCGCGAGACAATGACATCTCGGCCTAAAATATTTTCTCTCAGATCGAGACTGACAGTATCTCAACCAGAAATATTTTCTCTCGGAACTAGGTGTCATTGTCTCGGGCCGAAATATTTTCTGTTTCATTTTGAGTCAAAAAGTATTTCGAACTATTTTGTCCCTAAAGTGAGACTTTGAATCTCCACTCGAGTTGATTTTTTTTCTGTGTGTCGTCTTATCCGATGGAACAGGGTATCCAGTATCTAGGGCAACAGCTGCATGTAAGGGCCAGGGTTAGGCGTTAGGGTTAGGATTAGAAGTAGGCTTTAGCGATCAGGGGTAGGAGGCCAGATCAAAGGTTGTGGGATAGGTACCAGGGGTAGGATTCATAAGTGGACGACATTCGCCCCTTCAGCCTTCCTATTACCGGACATGTAGGCCTACATGTTTGTTACAACTTGAGGAATGGGAATCTCAGGCTAACAATTTGAAGACACCAAAACCTGATAATTTCTGTCGAGATATTGATATTGCAGATCCTTGAGTATAGGATAAAAGCAAACGGGAACGCCCACAATATCGTTAATGTCATCATCAAGATCGATTGTCAAGTTCGATATCATGAGACACATGTCATGGCCGCAAAGATCGGATTTCCCTTTTTTTCGCTTAACACTGATTGATCATCTAAAAATACATACAATTGAGCTGTATCGAACGAGCTACAGACTTTTTATGACAAACAAGTAGCAAAATAATCACGAAAAGCAGTGTCGGTTAGCAGTGCTATGAAATAACAAGCGAATCGGGTCAAGGTTGAAGCATCATATCCCGCAGCTATCCTTGCATTACAAAGATTACTGTATTGCCCTCGTTTGTACTAATAGCAAATCGGCATTTACGTTTCGTCAATATCTTAATGACGTACATAATCTATATTCTGCCTCATATTCCATTGTCACAGAGCAATGTCGTCAAAGTGAATCATAATCAAGTGATCCTGTGTTCAACTGAAAGAAAGTTAATATTTGAACACGCCGGGGTTACTATATTCTGCTTTCTTCTTTTCTGTCAATGGCGGGGTATGAAACCTCTCAGGTTTCCAATATAATGCTGGAGAAGTTGCGCTCCATTCCCATAAGACAATATTTAGACAAGTGTAAGGTGTTGATACAGAGGGAGTTGTTGTGAGCATGGCTCCCGGTTTGGTCATTTCGAAAATGCAGAACAGAGGTTTTTATTCGTAGAGAACCGTCGACCTGGCGCTCGTCTGGTGATTATAATGGAAAGAACGAGTCAATGAAAACGAAAATTGACGTCCAATTCACCACTCTTGAGGCCATAGAGTAGTATCATGACAGCTGCAAACGCTTTTGCCTCACTGAGCGAACACAACCACTTGGGAATGAGAGTACGAGCGACAACCAAGGGAGGTCATGTCATCACATTACTAACAAGCAACGATGCCCTGTCTCTAAGGGCTAATCCACTACACTCGACACTTGTGATGAACGTATAATTGGCTGATATCAAAGCTTTGCTGTTACCACTCGGTGGTTATGATATTGGCATCGTATAGATGCAAGAGAATAGCAAGAAAATGAAACGGAGAGCGCGCTGGGAAGCTGGCCATTTGTGTTGGCGGTATAGCCAATTTCGTGTCAATGGAGGAAATATTGAGTAGTTTTTGGATGTACGTTCACAAAATAATGTGTTGTATGATGGTCAAGGAGAAGGAGAAGTAGGCAGCCTCAGTTCAGTTATATCTGTCCGCGTCAAAGCAGCTGAATAGGAAGATAAAGAGCACTTGTTAGAGTTTGCACTTAAACAATGACAGGAAGAAAACACTGAAAGCCTTTCAGTTCTCTGCCTAGTACATGTACTTGTACCTGTAGACCCTCAATATCTGTTTCTCTCAGGAAAGTCGTGCGTCGCCTGTTGTGTCAATGGCTGGTATTTATAAAAGCTAGCAAATGCTTTTACTTCAAGTTTGTAGTACATTTACATTGGACATTGCTGTGCAAATCTTAAGCAAAATCATTTGCTAACTTTTATAAATACCGGCCATTGGCTGATATTCATAGCTATTAGGCCTATATTGGTCCTCGCTGTGCAAATCTTAAGTAAAAGCATTTGATAACTTTTTGAATACCAGGGCCGATAATTATAAAACCTTGCTAGCTTATTTGGTTGCTAGTTGTGTGTACATTGGCCTATACAATCTAGGCACTTTAGCAGGCAACTAAGCCTAGCAAGGTTTTATAAATATGGGCCTAGGACTTGTCGGTCTGAAGCGTGAAGGTTTTAGCTTTTTGGAGATGATTGAGAACTTTTGGAATGGAAGTGACTGCAAAACATTCCAATGAGTCGAATGTGGCCAAAAATCGGTAAATCTATTTTGGGAGATCATTGGTGAAGAGGTCGTGAAATGACAGTGATTGGTCGGGATGTACGTTATTTCCCTGTACTCCGGGGAAATAACCACAATAGATTCGTAATCCTTGCGAAAACATACATTCCACGTTTCTTATATTCCTCTTATACTCTCGTCATCTATGTTTTGCTTCAATATTGTAGCATTGTCACGATTTTCTATCTGTTTCAATGGCTGTTACACAGCCGGGCAATCCTCTTGAGTCGATTGCTAAAAAATGAAGGGCGTCCAGTTCCAATATGTTTTACCTACTTAACGGTAATCGCGTCGTGAGTTATATCGCGATTGCTTTTGTTGTGGACGGCGACGAGATGGCTTGAAAAAAGACGTTGTCGTGGTTTGCTGAGGATATATGGAGACGCAATATGACATTTTTGCGACGGTTGGTAAAATAATGTATTTGTATTGTATTGTATGGTATTTTTCATCGTCAGGGGCGAAGCCGAAGCATTATTGGCCCTGGTAAGTGTAAAGGAGGCCATCTCAAGCTACTCATATTCCACCTTGGATGGGGTATTTGACTTGCCCTTGAAAAGCAACAAGGTACAATGCGCCGTGGCTTACTGTTCCATGCGATGGACATTTCAAGAGCCGGAATGGTTAATCCCATATGAGGTTCCCAAAGGCTGGATTCGAACCCGGGAACTCCCGCTTGCTAAGCGGACGTGATAGTCACTCGGCTATCAGGGCTCGTCGAAGAAATGTATTTGTCTACATATATCATACGCTGGTTTCTGCACGCAACAGAAGAGTTTGAAATGAACCATTTTCTTCTTGTGTATCGAAAGGTACAAACGTTCATCCAGAAACAGTCCAACTATAAACATCATCCTATGATATGTCGCTATAATATTCCTACATCATACTAGGAGCGTATAGACATGTAAATTCCGTACGAGGATTGCATATCATAAATAGGGCTTATGTATTGAAATCTCTCGTTTGGACCCCTCTTACATGGGATCTAATAAGCTGCAGTTACCAACAATGTTGTTAATGCATTCAGACGAGACTAGAGTTCGGATGGCCAAATCCATCTTCGATCACCAGTGAATTGGAAATTATTCATGGCAGGTACCCGTTGATTGGAGGCTGACTGCTGATGGGCTCCTAAGGGACCACGTTATCTGAGCTAGTTCGGTTTTTTACCATCTATTTTCTATGATGGAGCTTGGTGTCATGCTTGTCTCTGCATCAATCACGAATGGAGAATAAATTCGACAAAAAGTTATCGCTGTTGATTCAATGCATCGCTGTTCTGTGTTTTCTCTTATGAGATTTGGCAGGTCTAATGGCATTTGCATCAGCTCATCAAATCACGACTCCAAGGTGTTGAGCTATTTATTGTTGCATTTTTTGAAGGGAGCTCTACTTGGGTCTGAACCATAAACACAACAGAAACGTTCTGTAAGTCCGCAGTTTAAAGCCTGATTCATACTTCTCCGTTTTGCGCTTTGCGCTTGTCCGTTCCCTATGTTTATGTGTGGTACCAACAATAAAAATGTACTTTTTCTACCACGCACTCACATAGGAAACGGACACGCGCAAAGCGCAAAACGCAATGAATCTACCTTAACAATTATGTAGCAGTTGAGACAACCTGCATAAACAAGAACAAACCTTGATTTTATATATTTCCTGACTGAAGAAGCGCACCATCCATTCAGCATGTTCAGCGATGTGAAGTGTTGCTTCTAGCATTTGAAATATTTCTTATACGAGAGGATTCAAGTCCAGCAAAGGCATTTCCATTTCCTAGCCTTTGCATACCAGTTGTAACGTTTTTCAGTGTGGCCATTTTTCTGTGCGATTGATCCCATTGGTTGGAATATACTGGGAAACAGACTCACTGTTTGTATGTGTGTCGCTCATTGTCAAGTCGCGGCTTATTCCGTCAATCTATTTTAATGTCACACTGGCACACGGGCCACACTGAAAAACGTTACACCGATGCAGTGGTGCAGTGGTGTACTGATGCAGTGGTATACAATGAAATGTCTTGCACATGAGTAACGATTGCTTGTGAAGAGTTATTGCACGGAAGATGTATAGAATTCCTAGAACCATCGCAAGCTTCTGCTTCATATTCACAACATAAGATAATCTTATTCAAAGAAACCTTTTTTTTTGCAAATGTCTGAATTTATGGCCAACATATTGGGGGAATGCTACATGATGGATCGGCAGGAGCACAAACGCTATGAAACGCTGGGTTCTTTCACGCAGCAATTGATTTGACGTGTATAGCGTGGCTGAACTGATTTGATGTCACTGGACGCGAGAAATGTTCTTCCTGCTAGTTGTAGCCACGATTCCATTATGATTGGCGTGATTGGTGGCATCGCGTCACAGAAGCAATGTTTTGAGGAAAAAGGTTCCTCCAACTAACAGATGTTTTTAGGCTACCTCCAAGTTGGATAACGTTTGCTTTAGGGATTGAATGATATCAATATTTATGCTCTCAGCTCAAGAGACAATTTGTCGAGATGTTATCGACCCTGTGTAATTGCGTTAACGCAGTTTGTTTCTCAAAAATGGGGACAGTTTGAGGTTATTACTCGATGCACGGCAGAAACTTCTGAAAAGTTAAATAAATGAGACCTTTGGGTTGTTTCTTCAGTCCATCAAAGATAAGTAATGGGTCTATTAGGGAATTCAGAATTAAACATTCATATAAACGGCTGAAATTGCTGTAGGCGAATGCGATAATTGGGAAGCACGAAATACGCCATTTTAAGTTAATGGCACTTCAGGAGATGAAAGTGAAATTCAAGGCGAAAAAATGAGCCACGTGTGGGCGCTTGAAAGAAGAGAAAATTTATACTAGTTCCGTTACTGGAACGCCGTATCGGTGATGGAGATGCATTAATTGTGCACTACGACTGTCGCGATAACAGATAGTTTACACTGTAGATGATCATAGATAACTGTGCAACTGAGTCGTTAATTACTCAGTCAAATTTCCTCAAGCAACTTTAATGAATTCATGTAATACTTAGTATTTAATTTTTTTTCTTGAGTTATACGTCATGCTTAATGAGTTCATTTGCACGAAGAGTGTTTTTATTGGTGCCATTAAAGCTGACAGGTCAGATATACTCTCCGACTTGTATGCAAAAATTTTTACGCTCAACTTCGGCAGACCACGAGGCTGCCGAAGTCGAGCGTTCGGTAATGTTCGTAATGTACACTAAGCTTCCTACCTAGAAACACCCATTACACCCTGCGCATACCAACTACGTCATCATTCACTCGCCTGGTAACCGGAAGTGAAGGATCGAGGGTTCTGCATGGACAGAGGTGGGCTCCAAATATACAGTGTACGTATCCAAAAAATCGCAATCTGCGTCAAAAATGCAGAAAGTCCAAACGAAAACTCAATTCCGACTGCCACTGGTAGTAGGTAACATGGCAATTCGAAAACACATGCAAATACGCGATTTGTCCTCAAAATAAATATCAGCTCCGGTCTTGATATTAGCGGGTCCAACCACGCCCGCTCCAACGCCTCTTCATTGGATGTGTTCTCCGTGAATTCATGCATATAGGCCTATGTACTGATTGGCCTCGCCCAAAGTTGCAATCGCGTGACACTATGGAGAACCGAAAGGGGAATGAGAAGTTCTGTTATTCAAAGGAGATAGGCCTGTAAACCACACTGCCAAGCCATTCATTCAATGACAATGGACTAAACAATAGGCCTGAATAATAGCTGCTGTAGGCTTTTGGGCAACCGAACTCCTTACGTTCCCCATGTTAGGTAACACAGTGCTAGGCCCAGGTGTATACTGGCATTTCGTATGCACGGCCATGGCGATCTGCACAAGCAGACGTCTCTTGATAGGCCAACACCAATCTTTGTGGTGACTACTTATTTTTGTATAGCATCCGCGATCATTGATAACTAATCGGATGTTTTGTTTATTCAATGTGTTTGGATTCGATGCGATATGCTATTATTATTATGACGGTGATTACCTCTAATTCCCGGGAAATTTTCCTTCATCCATTTTGAACTTTCGAGTGTTGGTTCACCAGAGAGCCCTCGATCCTTCACTTCCGGTTATCAGGTGAGTGAATGATGACGTAGTTGGAATGCGCAGGGTGTAATGGGTGTTTCAAGGTAGGAAGCTTAGTGCACATTACGAACATTACCGAACGCTCGACTTCGGCAGCCTCGTGGTCTGCCGAAGTTGAGCGTAAAAATTTTTGCATACAAGTCGGAGAGTATATCTGACCTGTCAGCTTTAAGCACGATATATGTTTCGAATAAATCCTCTTGTATTGTATATAAAAGATTTAGGGCCGTATTTTAGAACGTTCCTTAACATTTATATCCACCTTAAATCTATTGTTCTCGATGGTTTTACAATTATAGATTTAAGGTCGACCTTAACGTTATGGAACGTTCTAAAATACGACCCATTGGTTTCGGAATAATCAGCGTGGTAAATAATGCATGTATTGCAGCATCTCTTAAAGTTGCAATTTACAGTTAGCGGAATGCACTTTCGAGTACGATTTTCATCAACAAAATGGCAAATCTGTGCTAGCGCCCTAAAAACGAGAGGCAATGAGCATCTAGTTCCAAGGAAATGAATCATCCAAGGCTGTCAGCATTTTGCACCCAATGCCTGTAAAAAAAGACAACAGTCTACACAGCGTTGATTATTAGAGTACCATTTTTACATTTTACATACCATTGGACACATGGAAAGACTCTTTTGATCATGGCAGCTGGGAACTGAATATGCAGTGACATTTCTAAATTTAAAAGATTCTATGTACAAGGGAGTTAGAAATAAAAGTGGAAAATAAGAAGTGGGAAATGTTGCCTTTTTGTACGAATTTTTCAATTTCTCAAATTGCGATGAAATTTGTTCCTATTTTGAGAAATATCGCCCGAAAAATCAAACAAAATGCCATGTCATTTTAAGAATGGGAAAAAAATCTATCCCAATTTGAGAAATTGAAAAATTCGCACAAAAGTGCCAAAATTCCCACTTCTTATTTTCCACTTTTATTTCTTACTCCCTTGTACTTGAAAGAGCGACAGATACTTCAAAGATTACAAATAAATTTCATTGCTAATGCTGTACACAGTATCTGCACATGAATATTTCTCTTCCACTTATATGACTAATGCTGCGGGCTGACATGTTCTTTGTCTCTTCACGATGTTACGCATTATTCTTACTTTTTTCTGACACAGAATTGCCGTTATTGCCGGATGGTTTGTGAATCAGGCCCTGTAGATATCGACTCAAGTCCACTTGAAGTCAGCACTTCTTCTGACAGATGCAACAGTGATGTCAATATCCTTTTGCATAGCTCTACATATCGACAGCATCACGACACCTCCATTTAAAAAGAGTACTTCGCCGTAGTCGTCAAGAGCGCAGCAAACAAAAGACAGTTGCGATAGATGATGTGCGTGTCAGAAGTGGTTTGACTTCACCTGTTATGCGGGATGCGAGGAGTTGAGTACCCGTTGAAGCATTTCCTCAGAATATGCATCATGGTATTTCCTACAGATGTCAAGACTATAGCGAAAGATGATTGCAGACTGATTCATACGGGAGCTACATGTAACATTATTTTAATTTTTGGCTGAAAACGTCGCCGACAAGTCGAGATTCTTTGGTGTGCGCTTCGATTGTTTCCTCTGCCACGAATGCCATCCTTTGCCTTTCTCTTATGAAAGACAGACCACGCCTAGCAGTGGCCACACTTGTCAGAACAGTTGAACTTTACGACTCCTATATTCACTGTAAAAAAATCGTCCGGTCCCATGGGTACAAATACGGATTTCCTCATGGGTTCAAATGACCCAACTTGGTACATGTAGCATAAACCTAGAAATAGGTCAGTTGGACCCGAAAGCTGCTCATGGGTGCCAACACCCCACGGGTAGCAATCGTAGATGGGCCAAAGTGACCTATGAAGCTGGTCATTATGGGTTACTGCAACCTAACGACCTATTCATTTCATACCCAAAGAGCAAATATTCTGGGTACCATGAACCCATTCTCTTGTAGGCCTACCCATTAAAAAACCCCATTAGCAAATGGGTCAGGGGACAAGGAATGAACCAATTCCCATGGGTTTCTCGAGCTTATTAGTTTTTACAGTGTTGCTCAGTAGGTTAGACCCCAAAAACATGACGACCTATAAGTCTCCGTTCCCGCGACCACTTCCTTTAACGAACCATAAATGAATGTCTGCTGACTTATTTTTTCACCTTTTTTATCGCTGTGGTTCCGCTGATCAGAGCAGTGCACACCAGCACAGCAAGAACCATCATTAGGCAAGCCATCAAGAGCTGGCTGTCTCTTCAATTTCCTCCCATTTTCCACTGATATATTCTTCCTAGGGAAAGGTGGCACTTTCCTAAGCTTCGTCGAACTTGAAGCTTTCGAAGGTATAATTAGAAAATAAAAAGTCTGTGATTAATCTATCATCTCACACCTTAGTTATCGGCCTACATTGCATCAGAGAACATCATGTTAGTATTACATATCATTTGTTGTCCTCGGAATTAGGAAGTTGACGCCTGTAGCTGTTTTAAGATGCGAAAATCCCTTTGTGTAGGCTACTGCAACGGAGCATCAATCTCCCGAAGGGTGCCATGTACACTCGCCCCCAGTGTTTAGTTGGCCATAGGCATAAACCCACTAAATACTGGCATGATTGGTGCCAAAACTGAAGGATCATCAATAGACGGCGCTGCTTGACGAGGGATCAAATCACAAGCCATCATCACAGGTTTAACCGACGCCGCCGTAACACACTTTCTGATTGGCTATACGTGTACAAAATGTACACTGTATATTCATACGTTTTCCGATTGGAAAGTCAACAAGATTAACGCCGTTTGCAAATTTCATCGATGTTATCACGCACCTGTTAGTGTGCATCCACTTTTCGGACATTTTGAAGGCTATAAAATCCAATAACTTCATGTAAGCTGGCCGAGAACCACAAATTTTGTCCGTTTTACCAGCAAGAAGCACCGCAAATTTTGGCACATTCCCAACGGGGATTCCCCGAATCGGACACCTAACGCCGTCTGTCGGTCATACTTTAAGGCTTGCGTCAACAATAGCAGTTTCTAAGCGCGGGTAACGTAGTGTGTAGCGGTTTGAAACTGCGGGTGGAGTTTATGAGTCACCTGAAGGAGATGACTCCGTCTGTCGGAAGGTGATTGGTAAAAACACTTATATTTATTTTTACATGGTTGATGGTTATTTGGACAACATATAGAAACCCTCTCGCGGGTGAGGTAGACCCGTAGTTGCTCAGCAAAGGAAATGTCAACTTACATGTACACCACGTTGCCGTTATATTCCAACGAAATCTTTGCATCTGTTAACGAGATCAACATATTTCAATCCAATCTCGATTTACCTTCCGTTCGATAACCTGATTGAGTTAGCCAGGAGATGAGTCTGCGATTGGTATTAGGGGATATCAGTCGCGCGATGTGTGTGTTACTTTATACTCCTGCTTATGTACACGACGTCCTTGTGGTGAATGTAATGTGCGTGTGTATGTGTGTGTCTAGAATGAAATGCATTTCGCAGTATTGCTTTGAAGATACACGATCAATATTGTTGCACAACATGGGGTCCAAAATAGGGACAAGTGCTTCAGGCATGATGGGTAGAAGAAAGATTAACAATAGCCGTGGTTACACTTCATAAAATCCCCGGGTTTTCTGCGGCCACACCTATGAGTTGCCGTGCTTCAAGAAACCCGTGTCTGAAAAACACGGGTTTTTGAAATACGGCAAGCTCGCCGTGATTTTCGAAATCCCCGTGTTTTCGTTAGTTCTTAGCGTGGCTAAAGATGGCGCAGCCCTTGTGACCTCGTTTTCGCGCCTTTGACAATGTGTGCCAATACAGAAATGACCGAAGAGTCAGTGCATGCAGCGCACCTGTCGCATGGCTACTTAACAACAATAGTAGTGTGAGTAACCTCTCGCAGGGCTTTTGGTACACACGGGTTTTTGACACGGGTCGGGAAAACACGGGTATTTTGAACAGGTATAACCGTAGCTATTCTTTCTATCTTGTAACAACTCAGGTTTCGGTAAGGTCCTTTTTGCATTGTATTGTCACTGCCTTTCCACCATGCAGAGCCAGAAGTGTTTCTTCACTGTTCACCCAATAGCCTACATTTCTGCCCTCCTGCCTAATATTTAGCCCAATCCTTGGTTGACTGTATAGCGAGTCCTCTATTCATGTTACCAATGTCGACGAACAAAAGGCCTTTGTCACGAATTGTTGAAATTCACTCCCGGCACGAAGTAAAATTGACATGTCTACTCCAAATGCGGCCATCAGTGACATAACATGTCTGAACTGTATTGGTATACAATGTGGCTGCTGTAGTGTTATTCCTTCGAGCCAGCCTGGGTCGCCGTCTGATGACTCATGGAGTGTGGGATTTCGTCGGCTGTTGGTGAGACATGTTGCATAGATGGAGCAAATTTATGCTCTTGTCGAAATCTCTCGATTAATTCTCAGCTCAAACCGTAAGTAGGCCTTAAAATGGTTTGATGACACAACCTGCTTCCTTTACTGGATTTGTGGACGATCTCTTGCTGTTTCTATGATTCCTGCAGCCATGTTCATGAAGCCTTCGCAACTTCGCGTCTATTATTTGGCTGCACATGCCCTATTGTTCACTGACTGTCTCACAATAGTGCGAAGGCTTCATGAATATGGCCCAGTCAAAGAAGATATGACATTCCCCATCGTTTCGAGTGGCTACAACCATCCTACGCCTCCTGCATTCAACCCTTTGCAGCTTCTGTATGGCACGGCTTAGCCCGCCGGCCATGGAGGATTTCCTTTGTGGCCTAGTGGTTGGCGCGCTGGCCGGCCTCGCAGCTAGAAGCTAAGCAACGTTGAGCGCGATCACTACATGGATGGGTGACCGACGCGCGTACATGTACACGAACATTAGTCATATCGAACATCTGATTGAAGACATCAGTATGTTATTTAGTTATCTTTCTCGACATGCTCGCTGAGTCGAGGCAATGTGTTTAGTTGCCATTCCTCGTATGCATATTTGTCACAAATTCAATTTATGATGGCGTCCTTTTCTCTCTTCTACCTCATTGGCCAAAATCGTCGGGCGATTTCCTTAGAATGAGGTATAATCTGGTAGCTGCACTATCTAGTGTAATCAGTATTGATCTGAGGAGTTACAAGCTGATAGCCCCGTCTCAACAGCCCGATATCACCAGCCATGAAATAAGAAACGGACATAAAATCCCCTAGGTTCGCTGGTGATAAATTGCTAGGTGTTAGAGAAGACTCGATAAGGTCGCACTTGGGCTATGCTCCGGTGGCGTATGAAATACTTGATGGCAGTGAATGACGATTCTGGACTGATGACGCGTTTCATTTGCCTTGAGTGATGCGATGATTACTGGTGTCATTACAGAGATGAAAAGATGGCCAGAATTGTGTGGTGCATTCCCATTTATGTACACTGGTGGACAAAAATATTTGAACAGTGGTTAATTTGAAGTTGATGTAAGTTTCTGCCTGTAATGGATGTAATAAACTCAACTTGTATTCATATATTGTGGGAAGGGTCCTTCTTTCTCTTGCTACAATTTCAGTGAATTACATCAGTGGCAATTATGCAATGAGGTTAATGACAATAAGGCAATTCTCGCCATTGTTCGTCAAAGGCATTTACAAGCAAATACTCGTTTTTCTTCGGTTTTTTTCTTCATTTTTTCTGAAGAATAAAGCTTTTAATTACTCATGGTTGATTGCACACTTGTGTTACATAACATGTCTGACCAGTTTAACAAGACATGTTTAAATCACTTAAAATTAACAATAATCCACATTGGAAGTGCAGATTAAATGAAAGTTAAAACATGATCAAAAATGTGTTCTAGACTTTATTCAAGCCAAAACATTTCATCTTCATCTGATTCTTAACAGGCAGAAACGAAACTTACATCAAACTTGAAATTGGCCACTGTCCTAATACTTCTGTCCACCGGTGTACGTGGCCCTGAAGAAGTCGACTTTGTCAATTTCATTGGCGTTGATGAAGTTCACTCTTTGTAAGTGCTGAGAGAGGCTTCTATGACTTTGATGTTGACGGGAGCAAACATTCTCCATTTGATCAAAACACTAATCAGTATTTTCATTAAATTCTGAACAGCCGTTAATTTGATCAGATAAAAGTGGTTAACTCCTCGAACAAGTAATGAAGTATGCTTGAGGATGTGCTTTCTGAAAAGCACAGCAGTTAAAACAGGAAATGCATGAAATCAGCATTTTGGTTATATGTGTCTACTTTGCACTCACCACCACTTAAGTAGGGTTGAAGTAGCGGACAGCCTTCAGTGTGGTTATGATGAAGAGGACAACACGTATCGGAATTGCGACGATATCGTCATCTTGGAAATTCTGAGTCAATGTCCTGTGTTTGTGGTTATCTGTTTGTGAGGGATGTTTATGCTTGGAATGTAAACACTGCTTTTGTACGAAAGCCCAGAAGGCTCATTCAATCTTCAGTCTTCAAGCTTGAAGATGAAGTCCGTGGTTCAAACTTGAAGTCGGAAGGTTCAAGCTTGAATATGTGAGTGGAAGTAATGAGGAACCGGAGGTACTAAAACAAAAGGCGGCGCTGAGGAACAACTCAGTCCTGACACTAGAGGCGTTGCAGTCGCTCCTTCATTAAACGCCATTACTGTAAGTTGTTATGCTCGTTTTGAAGAAATTTTCATTGCCATCAAAATGTTGCGTGAATGGTTGCCCAAATGAAGGAGGGCATGCCTTTCTACGAGATCGCGAGAAAAGAAGGTTGTTGTGCAAAATGGTGCGTCCAACTCAAAGAGACTGGCAGCCCATCATATCGACTGTCGTTTGCTACGACCATTTCGAGGCACTGTTTGATAGTAAAGAAATAAGAATCTGCGGAAATGGTTAGAATTGAACGATATTAAACAAATCGAGCATGGAAGTTGCAATTTCTTAGGGATGAAAGCCGATATAACTCATACTGGAATAATTTGTCTGGCTTCAATTATTGAAGTCGGGTGGTTCAAATTTGAAGATTGAAGTTGGAGGTAGTTCAAGGCTGAAGTTCTGGCTCAAGCTGAAGATTGAATGAGCCTTCTGGGCTTTCGTAGTATGGATGTCGATTCCGTTGCCCTGGCCCGTTGTCCATGGCCCTAAGAACTTTGAAACAGTTTCCTCCGGTGGCAACCACCTTGCGGTTTCATTTCTTTAATTTAAGGAATTGATACCGAACTGGAGGTATTGGTTGTCTCACCAAACCCGCGAGGGTGGAGCTAAAATGCAGACCTAAACCCGAGGCGCTTCGCCGAGGGTTTAGGTCGGAATGACAGCTCCACCCGAGCCACCTTTCCATAAACCTTTCTGGCACTAAAACATTCATAGGCCTATTCAGTTCAGTGCCATTTGATTGCAAATAGGCCTATTTTGAGATGTTCAGAGTCAATCCGACCCGGCATCCGGCTCCGCGGATGACGCTACGTCGATGACGCGACGTCACTGTGTAACAACATGTACGTCGTGCCTACATCGTGTACATCGGTGTGCAGCGCTAGGCCCAACAAGCTGCAGTGAGCCGAAATGAGACAGCAGGGCGCTTTCTTCAACGGATTTTCCGCAGGATGTGTAGCTTTACTTATGATACAAAACATTGGTTGGGATAGGTCAGTGAGTATAAATCTCGCCCATAGTCTCTGCACCGCCTCTCTGAATGCTCGAAGCGAGAAACACATGGTCGGCGGTTTTGGTTGCGACACCAAAGCCCGGTGTGGTTAAAACGAGGCTAATGCATTATCCATTGAAAACAAGG
>NMRB01000964.1:42026-96038 GCA_002633025.1 Notospermus geniculatus | reverse complement strand
GCCGTGGCCTCGATGACCAGGGTTTACAGTGATCCACCCATCGTTCTGCTCAGCGGGCTGTGACCCGTGATTATAACTGGGACCTTCACAGTCGAAGTCGCGGGCTTTAACGACCCTGCCACCAACTAAGCTGACATGGTTGCGTGCCCCTGGAATGTTGTTGACAATCGTGCGAATGTTTGTTTCCATGTCACGGACATGTTTCGGCTTATCGTGTTGTATCGATACATTCGAATACTCACGCGAATCTTTTAAACGAGGTTTTGACAACATCACAGTTTTTTTCTCCTCAGCGTTTTTAAAGCAAGCGATAACTATGCCAGGACGCGCATTAAACGAACGTTTTCGTTCAGCCCATGCAACTTGTACTTTGACTTTGAGGCCCTCACGCAATAATGCATTTACCTTACGTTCCACGTTTTCGTTTTCACCGAACTTTAGGTTCCGGATAGCCACATTAAGCGAACAATCGCCTGCTTGCCGAGCAGAATCCCTTATAGTTGTAAGCTCATCCTTGACGTTGTCCAGTGAGGCCTCAAACTCGTCCCGTACCATACGTAATTCAGTTTCTACTTTCTTATCAACGATGGCATTTAGTTTACCCAGGATACGTTCCTCCAAGCGCGATTCAAGCTCAGAAATGCGCGACGTTACTCGCGATTCAGAGTCCGTGATCGCCTTCAGGACGGCCAAGTAAATCGGATCATCACTCACTATGCTCTTTCCAATTTGGGAAGCTTTTGAACCCTTTTTAGCCGGGGCTTTACGGCGCGTGTTTACCATGTCCGAGCCCGTGTTTTGCTTATCTGGGCCGGTTGGCTCACAATCCTCAGCCTGCGAATCGTTTAAATCCACCTCACCTATTTCTTTAGCCTGATCTGCTAGTTTACGCCACTTATTAACCGTGCACAAGCTATCACCTGACAAGTCCGACAAATCCAAGGACAGCGTTCTGGCCCGTTTGTTGTTCTTTGTTGCCTTCGCCGCCATATTGGATATTCAGATTTTGACCGTCGATTGAATAAAACTCAGCTAAAATACTGAGAACTATTTGACTTACGAGTATAAAGAATTCACAGTTGATATGAGTCAAGTTCTACCTGAAAAAGAAAAAAGGAAAATGTTACTCAAAGTGCAGATTACACGCTGACATGAGGAATCATTGTTGCANGGAAGCTTTCGGCAACCTTCGGGCAGCCATTGTTGGCACGAATCGTTCTCTGACGTTCAGATTGCAACTGGTAGTTCTCTCGCGTTAACAATAATCTTATTCAAAGAAACCTTTTTTGCAAATGTCTGAATTTATGGCCAACATATTGGGGGAAGGCTACATGATGGATCGGCAGGAGCACAAACGCTATGAAACGCTGGGTTCTTTACCCAGCAATTGATTTGACGTGTATAGCGTGGCTGAACTGATTTGATGTCACTGGACGCGAGAAATGTTCTTCCTGCTAGTTGTAGCCACGATTCCATTATGATTGGCGTGATTGGTGGCATCGCGTCACAGAAGCAATGTTTTGAGGAAAAAGGTTCCTCCAACTAACAGTTGTTTTTAGGCTACCTCCAAGTTGGATAACGTTTGCTTTAGGGACTGAATGATATCAATATTTATGCTCTCAGCTCAAGAGACAATTTGTCGAGATGTTATCGACTCTGTGTAATTGCGTTAACGCAGTTTGTTTCTCAAAAATGGGGACAGTTTGAGGTTATTACTCGATGCACGGCAGAAACTTCTGAAAAGTTAAATAAATGAGACCTTTGGGTTGTTTCTTCAGTCCATCAAAGATAAGTAATGGGTCTATTAGGGAATTCAGAATTAAACATTCATATAAACGGCTGAAATTGCTGTAGGCGAATGCGATAATTGGGAAGCACGAAATACGCCATTTTAAGTTAATGGCACTTCAGGAGATGAAAGTGAAATTCAAGGCGAAAAAATGAGCCACGTGTGGGCGCTTGAAAGAAGAGAAAATTTATACTAGTTCCGTTACTGGAACGCCGTATCGGTGATGGAGATGCATTAATTGTGCACTACGACTGTCGCGATAACAGATAGTTTACACTGTAGATGATCATAGATAACTGTGCAACTGAGTCGTTAATTACTCAGTCAAATTTCCTCAAGCAACTTTAATGAATTCATGTAATACTTAGTATTTAATTTTTTTTTCTTGAGTTATACGTCATGCTTAATGAATTCATTTGCACGAAGAGTGTTTTTATTAGTGCCATTAAGTACGAAAATGTATCGAATAAATTCTCTTGTATTGTATATAAAAGATTTAGGGCCGTATTTTAGAACGTTCCTTAACATTTATATCCACCTTAAATCTATTGTTCTCGATGGTTTTACAATAGATTTAAGGTCGACCTTAACGTTAAGGAAGGTTCTAAAATACGACCCATTGGTTTCGGAATAATCAACGTGGTAAGTTATGCATGCACCGTCTATTCACATCTGTATTGCAGCATCTCTTAAAGTTGCAATTTACATGTACAGTTAGTGGAATGCACTTTCGAGTACGATTTTCATCAACAAAATGGCAAATCTGTGCTAGCGGCCTAAAAACGAGAGGCAATAAGCAACTTGTTCCAAGGAAATGAATCATCCAAGGCTGTCAGCATTTTGCATCCAATGCCTGTAAAAAGACAACAGTCTACACAGCGTTGATTATTAGAGTACCATTTTTACATTTTACATACCATTGGACACATGGAAAGACTCTTTTGATCATGGCAGCTGGGAACTGAATATGCAGTGACATTTCTAAACTTGAAAGATTCTATGTACAAAGGAGTTAGAAATAAAAGTGGAAAATAAGAAATGGGAAATTTTGCCTTTTTGTACGAATTTTTCAATTTCTCAAATTGCGATGAAATTTGTTCCTATTTTGAGAAATATCCCCCCAAAAAATCAAACAAAATGCCATGTCATTTTAAGAATGGAAAAAAATCTATCCCAATTTGAGAAATTGAAAAATTCGCACAAAAGTGCCAAAATTCCCACTTCTTATTTTCCATTTTATTTCTTACTCCCTTGTACTTGAAAGAGCGACAGGTACTTCAAAGATTACAAATAAATTTCATTGCTAATGCTGTACACAGTATCCGCACATGAATATTTCTCTTCCACTTATATGACTAATGCTACGGACTGACATGTTCTTTGTCTCTTCACGATGTTACGCATTATTCTTACTTTTTTCTGACACAGAATTGCCGTTATTGCCGGATGGTTTGTGAATCAGGCCCTGTAGATATCGACTCAAGTCCACTTGAAGTCAGCACTTCTTCTGACAGATGCAACAGTGATGTCAATATCCTTTTGCATAGCTCTACATATCGACAGCATCACGACACCTCCATTTAAAAAGAGTACTTCGCCGTAGTCGTCAAGAGCGCAGCAAACAAAAGACAGTTGCGATAGATGATGTGCGTGTCAGAAGTGGTTTGACTTCACCTGTTATGCGGGATGCGAGGAGTTGAGTACCCGTTGAAGCATTTCCTCAGAATATGCATCATGGTATTTCCTACAGATGTCAAGACTATAGGGAAAGATGATTGCAGACTGATTCATACGGGAGCTACATGTAACATTATTTTAATTTTTGGCTGAAAACGTCGCCGACAAGTCGAGATTCTTTGGCGTCCGCTTCGTAGTGTTTCCTCTGCCACGAATGCCATCCTTTGCTTCTATTCTCTTATGAAAGACAGACCACGCCTAGCAGTGGCCACACTTGTCAGAATAGTTGAGCTTTGCGACTCCTATATTCACTGTAAAAATACCATGAACCCAGTCTCTTCTACCCATTAAAGAAAACCATGGCAAATGGGTCCAGTGGACAAGGAATGAACCCATTCCCATGGGTTTCTCGAGCTTATTAGTTTTTACAGTGAATTGCTCAGCAAGTTAGACCCCAAAAACATGACGACCTATAAGTCTCCGTTCCCACGACCACTTCCTTTAACGAACCATAAATGAATGTCTGCTGACTTATTTTTTCACCTTATCGCTATGGTTCCGCTGATCAGAACAGTGCACACCAGCACAGCAAGAACCATCATTAAGGCAGGCCATCAAGAGCTGGCTGTCTCTTCAATTTCCTCCCATTTTCCACTGATATATTCTTCCCAGGGAAAGGTGGCACTTTCCTAAGCTTCATCGAACTTGAAGCTTTCGAAGGTATAATTAGAAAATAAGAACTATGTGATTAATCTATCATCTCACACCTTCTCGGCCTACATTGCATCAGAGAACATCATGTTAGTATTACATATCATTTGTTGTCCTCGGAATTAGGAAGTTGACGCCTGTAGCTGTTTTAAGATACGAAAATCCCTTTGTGTACGTACTGCAACGGAGCATCAATCTCCCGAAGGGTGCCATGTACACTCGTCCCCAGTGTTCAGTTGGCCATAGGCATAGACCCACTAAATACTGGCATGATTGGTGCCAAAGCTGAAGGATAATCAATAGACGGCGCTGTTTGACGAGGGATCAAATCACAAGCCGTCATCACAGGTTTAACCGACGCCGCCGTAACACACTTTCTGATTGGCTACCTGTACAAAATATACATTGTGTATTCATACTTTTTCCGATTGGAAAGTCAACAAGATTAACGCCGTTTGCAAATTTCATCGATGTTATCACGCACCTGTTAGTGTGCATCCACGTTTCGGACATTTTGAAGGCTATAAAATCCAATAACTTCATGTAAGCTGGCCGAGAACCACAAATTTTTTCGGCGTTTTACCAGCAAGTCGCACCGCAAAGTTTGGTACATTCCCAACGGGGATTCCCCGAATCGTACCCCTAACGCCGTCTGTCGGTCATACTTGAAGGCTGGCGTCAACAATAGCAGTTTCTAAGCGCGGGTAACGTAGTGGGTAGCGGTTTGAAACTGCGGGTGGAGTTTATGAGTCACCTGAAGGAGATGACTCCGTCTGTCGGAAGGTGATTGGTAAAAACACTTATATTTGTTTTTAAATGGTTGATGGTTATTTGTACAACATATTATTAATAGAAACCCTCTCGCGGGTGAGGGACCCGTAGTTGCTCAGCAAAGGAAATGTTAAGGTCGATCTATAGTCATTGGGTTTTCCCCAGACAAACACATTCCAAGGGACTCACTGGCGTGAAACTGAATGAATCATAATGAATAATAATTGCCTCTACTCTGTTCGCCAATTTTAGGCCGCGCTAGCGCTCAAATAGATCTTATTGTTGTCAGTCAGTTATAGGCCTTGGCATTCAATGGTCTGCTGATTTGCCCACGTAATATTTGGAAACGCAGTATAGTGAACGTGTGTTGCAAATAGTAAACAAACCCACGTGAAGAATAAGGTTTCAAACTTGCGAGCAGTTTTTCTCCCACTTTTATAAACATTTTTCAAACTTTGAAAATGGAAATGTGTTGTTCACCAAATGGAGCTTGTCCGTATAACAGCCGATTCTGGGTTTTTGAAGTAGATGTCCGCGATATTCACGAAAAAGAGAAAATTATCAGGAGTAAAAGCTAAACTTTGTTAATTATAAGCATAATTACCATATTTTTTTTAAATCTGCGGTTATACCGACATGCGCTAGGTATGGCTGCGTCTTTTCCAACAGAGTTTGCTTCGATGCGACATAGCACGTTGACGTAAAATTGCTCAAGGAATTTTTTTCGGCCTTTCCAACAAAGTCATTTTTCTGGGCAATCCGGAAAAAGGATCCAGTTATTTAGGGTGAAAGTTCACTTAGATGCTTCAAACGTAACGTACCATATTAGAAATGTTTTTGTAATCATTGTTATCAATGAATTATCACAAGTTAAAGTTGGGCAGTTCAGCGCCACGCAATAGGTATAGATCGACCTTAACTTACATGTACACCACGTTACCGTTATATTCCAACGAAATCTTTGCATCTGTTAACGAGATCAACATATTTCAATCCAATCTCGATTTACCTTCCGTTCGATAACCTGATTGAGTTAGCCAGGAGATGAGTCTGCGATTGGTATTAGGGGATATCAGTCGCGCGATGTGTGTGTTACTTTATACTCCTGCTTATGTACACGACGTCCTTGTGGTGAATGTAATGTGCGTGTGTATGTGTGTGTCTAGAATGAAATGCATTTCGCAGTATTGCTTTGAAGATACACGATCAATATTGTTGCACAACATGGGGTCCAAAATAGGGACAAGTGCTTCAGGCATGACGGGTAGAAGAAAGATTAACAATAGCCGTGGTTACACTTCATAAAATCCCCGGGTTTTCTGCGGCCACACCTATGAGTTGCCGGGCTTCAAGAAACCCGTGTCTGAAAAACACGGGTTTTTGAAATACGGCCAGCTCGCCGCGTTTTTCGAAATTTTCGTGTTTTCGTTAGTTCTTAGCGTGGCTACAGATGGCGCAGCCCTTGTGACCTCGTTTTCGCGCCTTTGACAATGTGTGCCAATAAAGAAATGACCGAAGAGTCAGTGCATGCAGCGCACCTGTCGCCGGGCTACTTAACAACAATAGTAGTGTGAGTAACCTCTCGCAGGGCTTTTGGTACACACGGGTTTGACACGGGTCTGGAAAAACACGGGTATTTTAATGTAGTGTAACCACGGCTATAACCGTAGCTATTCTTTCTATCTTGTAACAACTCAGGTTTCGGTAACGTCCTTTTGGCATTTATTGTCACTGCCTTTCCACCATGCAGAGCCAGAAGTGTTTCTTCACTGTTCACCCAATACATTTCTGCCCTCCTGCCTAATATTTAGCCCAATCCTTGGTTGACTGTAGCGAGTCCTCTATTCATGTTACCAATGTCGACGAACAAAAGGCCTTTGTCACGAATTGTTGAAATTCACTCCCGGCACGAAGTAAAATTGACATGTCTACTCCAAATGCGGCCATCAGTGACATAACATGTCTGAACAGTATTGGTATACAATGTGGCTGCTGTAGTGTTATTCCTTCGAGCCAGCCTGGGTCGCCGTCTGATGACTCATGGAGTGTGGGATTTCGTCGGCTGTTGGTGAGACATGTTGCATAGATGGAGCAAATTTGTGCTCATTGTCGAAATCTCTCGATTAATTCTCAGCTCAAACCGTAATTAGGCCTTAAAATGGTTTGATGACACAACCTGCTTCCTTTACTAGATTTGTGGACGATCTCTTGCTGTTTCTATGATTCCTGCAGCCATATTCATGAAGCCTTCGCAACTTCGCGTCTATTATTTGGCTGCACATGCCCTATTGGTCACTGACTGTCTCACAATAGTGCGAAGGCTTCATGAATATGGCCCAGTCAAAGAAGATATGACATTCCCCATCGTTTCGAGTGGCTACAACCATCCTACGCCTCCTGCATTCAACCCTTTGCAGCTTCTGTATGGCACGGCTTAGCCCGCCGGCCATGGCGGATTTCCTTTGTGGCCTAGTGGTTGGCGCGCTGGCCGGCCTCGCAGCTAGAAGCTAAGCAACGTTGAGCGCAATCACTACATTGATGGGTGACCGACGCGCGTACATGTACACGAACATTAGTCATATCGAACATCTGATTGAAGACATCAGTATGTTATTTAGTTATCTTTCGCGACATGCTCGCTGAGTCGAGGCAATGTGTTTAGTTGCCATTCCTCGTATTCATATTTGTCACAAATTCAATTTATGATGGCGTCCTTTTCTCTCTTCTACCTCATTGGCCAAAACCGTCGGGCGATTTCCTTAGAATGAGGTATAATCTGGTAGCTGCACTATCTAGTGTAATCAGTATTGATCTGAGGAGTTACAAGCTGATAGCCCCATCTCAACAGCCCGATATCACCAGCCATGAAATAAGAAACGGACATAAAATCCCCTAGGTTCGCTGGTGATAAATTGCTAGGTGTTAGAGGAGGCTCGATAAGGTCGCACTTGGGCTATGCTCCGGTGGTGTATGAAATACTTGATGGCAGTGAATGACGATTCTGGACTGATGACGCGTTTCATTTGCCTTGAGTGATGCGATGATTACTGGTGTCATTACAGAGATGAAAAGATGACCAGAATTGTGTGGTGCATTTCCATTTATGTACACTGGTGGACAAAAATATTTGAACAGTGGTCTATTTGAAGTTTGATGTAAGTTTCTGCCTGTGATGAATGTAATGAACTCAACTTGTGTTCATATATTGTGGGAAAGGTCCTTCTTCCCCTTGCTACAATTTCAGTGAATTACATCAGTGGCAATTATGCAATGAGGTTTTAATTACTCATGGTTGATTGCACACTTGTGTTACATAACATGTCTGACCAGTTACGTCATAACAAGACATGTTTAAATCACTTAAAATTAACAATAATCCACATTGGAAGTGCAGATTAAATGAAAGTTAAAACATGATCAAAAATGTGTTCTAGACTTTATTCAAGCCAAAACATTTCATCTTCATCTTATTCTTAACAGGCAGAAACGAAACTTACATCAAACTTGAAATTGGCCACTGTCCTAATACTTCTGTCCACCGGTGTACGTGGCCCTGAAGAAGTCGACTTTGTCAATTTCATTGGCGTTGATGAAGTTCACGCTTTGTAAGTGCTGAGAGAGGCTTCTATGACTTTGATGTTGACGGGAGCAAACATTCTCCATTTGATCAAAACACTAATCAGTATTTTTATTAAATTCTGAACAGCCGTTAATTTGATCAGATAAAAGTGGTTAACTTCTCGAACAAGTAATGAAGTGTACTTGAGGACATGCTTTCTGAAAAGCACAGCAGTTAAAACAGAAAATGCATGAAATCAGCATTTTGGTTATATGTCTACTTTGCACTCACCACCACTTAAGTAGGGTTGAAGTAGCGGACAGCCTTCAATGTGGTTATGATGAAGAGGACAACACGTATCGGAATTGCGACGATATCGTCATCTTGGAAATTCTGAGTCAATGTCCTGTGTTTGTGGTTATCTGTTTGTGAGGGATGTTTATGCTTGGAATGTAAACACTGCTTTTGTACGAAAGCCCAGAAGGCTCATTCAATCTTCAATCTCCAAGCTTGAAAATTGAAGTCCGTGATTCAAGCTTGAAATCGGAAGGTTCAAGCTTGAAGATTGAACTCCGGATTCAAACTTGAAGTCGGAAGGTTCATGCTTGAATATTTGAGTGGAAGTAATGAGGAACCGGAGGTACTAAAACAAAAGGCGGCGCTGAGGAACAACTCAGTCCTGACACTAGAGGCGTTGCAATCGCTCCTTCATTAAACGCCATTACTGTACGTTGTTGATGCAGAACTGTTCATTATGAAGTGAAATTTTCATCAAAAATGCCGTCAAAATGTTGCGTGAATGGTTGCCCAAATGAAGGAGGGCATGCCTTTCCACGAGATCGCGAGAAAAGAAGGTTGTGGGGCAAAATGGTGCGTCCAACTGAAAGAGACTGGCAGCCCATCAAATCGACTGTCGTTTGCTACGACCATTTCGAGGCACTGTTTGATAGTAAAGAAATAAGAATCTGCGGAAATGGTTAGATTGGAACGATATTAAACAAATCGAGCATGGAAAGTTGCAATTTCTTAGGGGTGAAAGCCGATAATAACTCATACTGGAATAATTTGTCTGGCTTCAATATTGAAGTCGGGTGGTCCAGATTTGAAGATTGAAGTTGGATGTAAATGTACATGTAGTGTAATTCAAGCTTGAAGATTGAAGTTCTGGCTCAAGCTGAAGATTGAATGAGCCTTCTGGGCTTTCGTAGTATTGATGTCGATTCCGTTGTCCTGGCCCGTTGTCCATGGCCCTAAGAACTTTGGAACAGTTTCCTCTGGTCGCACCCACCTTGCGGTTTCATTTCCTTAATACGGCTTTAACGTAGCGCCTAATGTACCAACGGTCATCCTTAATTCTTAACGAAAAATTGAATTAGGAATGTTTCCCTGAAATGAAATTTATTACTCCCCGGACGCTCCTTCGGAATGTTAATCCTTGATCCGACCATTGTCATTCATGAATGTCTACTTATGTCATCTTGAAATGAAATGAATGGGGCTGCTATCAATTGAGACCAATGCATTAACATTCCCATTGTAAGAAAACTGAAGCTTGATATCAGATGTGTTGGTGCCGTCTAGTCGGTTGAATTCAAAGGTTTAGGTTTAGTCACCGACTGTATTAGGCTGGATATTTCATGAAATACTGAGTGGATTTACTCCCAGCACGGCGCATGGAGGCAAAAATACCATTCAATTCGACGTAATTGCATCTGAGGCGTCATTCCGCCGAGTTGCCCTATACTTGTAGATGACAATATGGAGAGGATTTACCATGCAGCCAAACTGCGTATGAGCGGAGAGATCATCCTACGCCCGTCTTTTGAACCGTCAGCTTGGGAGTCTTTCTACGACAATGGTACTGCACTTTATTCCTGGAAAGAAAGAAATAGATTGTGAACGAGGAGGCAAGACTCATCAGGGAGATGTTGAGAGTTGCCTAAAACCCCCTACGTCGGTTTACCCGCTCTCCACAACTACTTCACTTCGTAAAATTCGCCGCCTTTGATCAACAGATGGCGCTGAGAGAGTCGACCAATGAGAGCGCCGAGCACCCGTGACCAGGATGCCTGAGACACTTTTTCATTGGCTGAGCGGATCGTGTGATCTAATAGCCATGGTAACACAAGAACATCCATTGCCAACAGGGCAAAGACTTCTGAAAGCAGCGTGCTGATAGGCTATAAAATTCGCGCCAGGCCTTGACGCCATCTGCTGACCAAACGCAGCAAATTCTACGAAGCAGCAGTTGTGGAGAGCGGGTAAACCGAAGGGGACGCGGCTCACAACTGCGTAGGGAGTTTACGTTTAGCCAAGCTCGTGTCGAATATTTTGAAGAACAGTCTCTAGCACGCCAGTAACACACAGTTTAATACGCCAAAGACATGCAAAGCATGCCAGTTTCTGACAATTGGTGAAGAAATGTGACGCGAACAAAAATGAGAATACGGCATCTCATAACAAGCAAACAAATTGACAAAGTGTCCAAGGCACAACGGGCAACGCGCAAAAATATAATTGAAATTACAGTAAAAAGACGCATGATGTGATTAATCGACTAGCTTTGACCCGTATGAAAGAATGACCTGCGCGAATCTCATTCAAGTTGTGAGTTGACAGCTGAGCTGACTCCCGGAGGACTGCCGTGCAAACAGGACAATGCCCCAGTCAATCATATCTGACAACCAGTTCCATCGGAACCAACAGGCTATCCGTCGAGCTCTTAATCGGCTAATTTACTGCGCCTCCGAGGTGATAACCGATAATGATTATCAGTAAGAGCTGAAGAAGGCGAAGATGTATGTAACAAGTTCGTGTCGGCAACATGTACATGTATGTGGATCATCGTGACTTCACATTCTTTTACATTCCTATCAACTACACTGAAAAACTCAAAATGACGAACTTAGGTTCGTTTTCATTGATCACCAAACTATATTCGTCAAAATGACAAGTCTAGAACATAAACATAAACAAGGGTTCGTCAAAATGACGAACGTGGACTTGTCATTTTGACGAATTTAGATACTCAGTTTATGGTGATAATAGTCTCGGTCACCCAGCCGCTGTTTCGAATCTGGGGATCGAACAAGCGTCTGGGTCATAACGTCGCTTTTTCTGTTACGAGCAGACCAAGATCCTGGTCTGGATGCTGATTGGCTAATCAGGGACAGAGCTAGTCATTCATTCTCACCCGTCGATTCCTCCCATTTGAAAATCACAATCCGGCTGCTGATTGGGCAAGAGAAGTGATCATGTGACATCATCATGGCGACGACCACATAATGTCAGTTGGGATTTCTCGACGTCTTCTACCATACGGATACACAATTCCTGCTTAGTTTTCAGCCTGATATTCAACTCCAATAGGTTGATGCTGTCCAGTAAGTTGCCTCAGACCACTTCACCGATCGATTCATTGCCAGATTCAGACATTTTGGAAGGTTGTGAGGTGAAATTTTATCCATCGATGGAAGCAGCCATCTTATGTCACGTGACCTGCTACAGCATTACCCACAATGCACTGTATCACAAGAATAACGGCGTTCTGGGCCAGACGTTTGTGTAGCAGTACTGCGGAACGAAACGGCTGGCTGCGCGAGACTATGGTGATAATGGAAAACGAATCTAAGTTCGTCATTTTGATGAAGCAGAGTTTTTCAGTGTATATATTATGGTACCACGTGTCGGTACCTTGAAAGGCAAAAGGTTTAGCATCTATAATTGGGGAAAGCAGTTACTCTTTCCGCATATGATCCTCGAGGGTTCGAAACTGACTTCAGCAAAGTAGAAATCGTCTCATGCGAAGTAGCGTAGGCCTACTTACATGTATGCCTTTCTCTGCTTCTTCGTTCACTCCTCCCCAGAGTGTGTAGTTGGACATAGGTACATGTTTGTATAGACCCACTAAACACTGGTATAGTTGGCGCCAAAAGTAAAGGATCATCAATAGACGGCGCTGTTTGACGAGGCGGATCCAATCAGAAACCATCATCATAGGTTTAACCGACGCCGCCGTAACACACTTTCTGATTGGCTAAGATACGTGTACAAAATGTATAACTGTATAGTAATACTCGCGGCACATTCCAAGTGAGGATTCCCCGAATCGGACAGCTAACGCCGTCTATTAGTGATGCTTTGAGGATGGCACCAATTGAAGCAGTTTCAGAGCGCGGGTAACGTAATTGGTAGCGGTTTGCCACTGCGGCAGGAGTTTACTTCTTCGGATTGATTGATGCAAAATAACGTAATGAAAGCAAGAAAACTTGACGGAATTGTCAATGCATAATATAGGTTTTTAATGGGAGATTTTGAGAAAGAGCTACAATAATTCCTGGTTCAAAACCAATTGAAGTTTACGCCTTTAATTGTTAAGTTGAAAAAGATCAAACTGGAATTGCTGATGCTCTGCCGTTCAATCAATTCTTCGTTCAAAAAACAGCAGGAAATGATATTTCTGACAACTCACTTTGAGTTGCGCCATTTATTCCAACACAAAAAACTTTCCCTTTGCATAAAACGATTAGAGGCTCAAATAGTTCTCATCTTTATTGCTATCTCGGCACCTCAGGCATTATCCACAATCCTAATCCGTCGCTAGATCTCAAATTGCCCCTCCTAATGGCAATCTCGATGGAGAAGAAGCAGGCTTTGGCTTTAGACATCCATTGGCATAAATCGATAGTCGATAGGAACGGTTCAATGCATTGATACAAGTCCCTACACGGCGATTACTGACGGCCAATGAATGCCAATAGTTGGTGAGCTGGCGGAAAGACGTTGATGGCTTGACGCCGAGTATCCGATCCGGGCAAGGGGGTGGGGTGAGAAATTGACAACAGGAAGCCTACTCACAATGCTCGCTACGGATATGGGGATCCGTAGGTTACTCGTGTCATCTTCTAGCGGAGTGACTGGAGTGAAAGGTTAAGTTACGGCTGGCTCACGGATCCGCAACGGTTAGGTGACGGCGGTTTTGTACATAAGAAGATTCTGTTCTTATTGCTCTGTAATAAAGCAATGAAGAAAACCACGAAGGACCTAAATTTATTTCGAGGATGCGTTATGCGATGTCTAACTCTTCCTTTTTTCTCTCTTTGCAGGTGAGTTATTGTTTCCATGTAATAACCAACCAAGGTAGGGTCTTGATGCACGAGGACAATTTCTGAAACCTCCAGGGCCCATATTCATAAAACCTTGCTAGCTTAGTTGGTTGCTATTTGTGTACATTGGCCTGTACAAACGAGGCCAGGTAACTAAGCCTAGCAAGGTTTTAGGAATATGGGCCCTGTTTAATATCAGCACATTGACAAAGTCCTGGCTCATTATTGGAACCCTTCCATTCCATCTATACGCTTACGGGTATTTTGACAGGAGTACGCTGCTATCGCAGTGTTCTCTATAGAGATTTTTTCCACATCCTCAGTGTTCAATATTTCAAGCGTCGTAGAACATCGTCAGAAACATCGATGTCGTGGTGTGGGAGGCTGATGCCGTGAGGTACCAGTCAACAGATTAACGAAACCCTAATTTGACACCACCTGCAACTCCGCGCATAATGGCTAGCGGCAGGTGGTTCCACTGGAACCCTCCACCTCATTGAACGAAGCAGGTGATCTACTGGATAGTTTGTTGATTCATTGGCTTGCCTCACATTCGTTTTATTTGCAAAATTATTGTCCTCTTAATGATAGGAATGTTATGGCTGTGTCGATGAGTCCGCAGTGAGATTTAGGGAGGTAACTGCAGTTATGACAGAAAAGGAACAAGCGTTGACCTACACCATCCTTAGGCCTACAAGGATGTCATACATGTAAAGATTAGAACTGTCTCTTGTTTCCTAAGGACCTGAAATATTGCGAGAGATAAATTCTATTGATCCTATTGATTTAGGGTCTTCAAATATTCAACATCATCCTTTCGATTAAATTCTATAGATCAATAAAAATTGCCGGGGGCAGGAAGTTTGAAAAAGAACGAATTTCGTCTTCAATTGACACGCATATAAGTGTCTTGACTTTGACATACCGTTGTGATGTTTTTCAGTGCGGCCATTTTTCTGTGTGACTCCCATTGCTTAGAACACACTGGGAAAACAGACTCACTGTTTCTCTGAGTGTCGCTCAAGTCGCGCCAGAAGCGACCCATACACGATCAATATTATTGCACAATATGGGGCCAAAAATAGGGGCAAAGCCATGTGCTTCTGGCATGATGGGTGGAAGAAAGATTGGCAATAATATTGCTCATTTTGGTCCTCATACTGTGCAATAATATTGAACGTGTATGGGTGGCTTCATCAATCTATTGTAATGTCACCGGCACACTGCAAAACGCCACACTGAAAAACGTTACACCGGCAACTATAGAAGAATTACTTCATCAAGAATTATATCACGACCTAAAGAAGGCGTTGGCCTATTGGTGTTAATTTTGTCAGAAAATACATGTATGAGATGAAACAAATTTTACTCAACTAACTTCCGTTTTGGTGTGAACCAATAGTCGGGTCAATATATGAAAAACCTGGAACAAATTGCAACAAAAGGTTTTTTGATGGTTTTTTGTAGTTTTGACATTGGACAACAACATATCAAAAATCGCACGACGGGAAAGATGAAAAAACGTTGCCATAGCAACCACACCAGGTTTCCATTAAAAAGTTATTTTTTCCGTTATATTTTCGCCGATATTTGTTGTCCAATGTCAAACCTACAAGAAACCGTCAAAAAAGCTTTTGTTGCAATTCGTTCCAGTCCGGCAGTTTTTTTTCATATATTGATGACCCGACTACAAACCGGAAGCATTCTGCAGAAAATGACACTTTGTGTCATGTTATCAGCAGGTTTGTATAGGAAGCGTTTTTCTTTTAAGTATATTTTCTGCTGTAACAATGTTATAGCAACCCCTCCCTTCGTTCTCCTTTCAGTTCCGGACTGTCAGTAGCCTATGTACAAGTTTTATTACCGGTACATGTATATGCCTGTCATTTTCCCAATATACATCTAAGTATAATCAATAGAATTCACTACATGTATTGACAAAACAGATTTTTTTCGTCCGGTCGTCTGGTTCGTTTTGTCGTGGATTGTTGCGGGTGAAATATTAGATGTTTTATTATCGGAGATTGTAAAAACGTCAGACGTTTAAACAATGCATCTTTTTTTTTTAAATCTGCTTATCGAGTTTTCATTTCACCTGAAGGTACAGTTATCAATATGCATGTTTGTCACGTAAAGCAATGAGCGTTGGGTGAATTTCAATTCAACTTGAGTCATGAGATACGGTACATACATGTCACCTGTACCCTATATCAAGATTTCTCCGCCTGAATCTTCTTCAATCTTTCAGTGATAGTGGGAGGGTACCTCCACTATGCTTGAGAGAAGTGGTTGGAGGAGGTAAACTGCAGAAAGACCCAAACTAACCTTTATTCCCAAAACCTGTTTGATGTCATTGGGCAAAGAAAGTCAAAGTGCTCGTTTAGTGATTACAACATACGTACATCTTCATGTACATGCACATGATTGTGTACTACATGTAATTTTGCTCAGGTTCAAGGAAAGGCCATGAAAAACATCGCAGCTTTGCCCGTAGCGGACGATTGTTGCATTCGAGTTCCATTGTGCTAGGCCTACTCCTCCAAATGTGAAACTCAAGCACAGTCGTGGCTCAGGGCCTAGGGAGGCTGTCCCAACCAGTTGCCTAATTTTTCGCGAGATCACCAGTCATTTCATGTTCCTTTCTGCGTATAAACATTTCTTTCAGGAAATAAGACCCTACTTTCACCGCGGAGAAAGCTTACTCGTGGAGAAATCTGTTCAGCAGGTAGGTCACCGTCTCCATCGGCGAAGGAACGTTTTCTCCCATGAGATACAAAGCTCTTCTCCGCGGTGGAAGCTTTATTTCAGCCTGGAAACGGAACTAAAGCGGCCATCGGATTTTGGCAACACACCTTTGATCGATCTGC
This sequence comes from Notospermus geniculatus, assembly GCA_002633025.1. NCBI lineage: Eukaryota > Metazoa > Nemertea > Pilidiophora > Heteronemertea > Lineidae > Notospermus > Notospermus geniculatus. Next base: position 79,559 of record NMRB01000964.1, on the reverse strand, counting down.
TTCTCCGTCCTTTCTCGTCATCTTTCCTGTTGCTGTGCAGTCAGCGGAGCCTGGTGATAACGCTGCGAACCACACTGATGTCCTCAGTTATTGATTCTCGTAACAGAAGCAATTGTGGTTCGTCGATTTCTCGAGTGTGGCACTGCAATCTTCCTTTCTGGCTGAGGTACTAGTATCATTTCCATGTGAGCAATCACCATGGCTGAGGGGAAAACATACGTGGGGAATGATATTTCAAACATTTTGACATGCTTATCGCATTGGTTTCTCGGAGTCATTGAATAACGATGCTTCAGGTTTCACGGTGCATTGTTTAGGACACTTAATGAATATATGACATTCCTTCTGGCCGGAGTTTAAAATTGGTGCCTGAATTTCCGGTTTTCAATCGCCGACACCATGGTTGGTAAAGCTACCTGATTGGTAAATCACCAACTTGTATACAAGTATGCTTTTTTACCAAAATAGTCGAGCAGTCATGTTTTTATTTTTGGTAGGCTACCTGTGATTGATCCGACTGTCGGGATTGTTGGTACATGATAGTAGTGTCAGTCCACAATCTTTGGCAACTATCAAATTTGGTGCAATATTGGTCAGCAACAAATGGTTTTGGTGCCTAATCTGGGGCCATATTCACGAAGCCTTCGCAACTTTGCGTGCACGCAAGTCTATTGTTTGGCTGCAAATGTCCTATTGTTGACTGACTGCCTTATACAATAGATTAGCATGCACGCAAAGTTGCGAAGGCTTCAAGAATATGGCCCCAGCTGTTTTCCCACCACCAGATTTTTTATCTTGCTCGTTCACCTCATGATTAAGCATGGGAAAAGTTGTCTTAGCCATTGCCTGCCAGTTCTCATCAGATGTCAGCTTGCCTGGCTGCTTGTACGACATCGCCAGTTCCCCCAGGTTCAAATTCCACTTAAGTGTTCTAGGTGTTCGTGTTCTCACTTTTTTCCCACTGCTTCAAAAGAACGACTGTTCGGAATTGCCAATATCTAACTTGTCTGGATGAAACAATTTCCTTGCTTAGTTATACGTTCAAATAAAGCTACAGGTCAGATTGATTGATTTATCCATTTGTATTCAGAGCTTTCTTCTCACACAGTGCTCGGGTAATGAACTTGCCTTAGAAGCCTTTATTGGGGAGGTCATAGGTGTGCGGAATAATACGAAATCATTGCCTAAAAAACACAAATTCCTCAGTCATTTTAGTGAAGAATCAAACATAAAGGTTTATTTGCGAACGATGAACTTACTGAGGGATACACTTCATATGTTGCCACCAGATGTCTCTCACTGCCTGAATTTCGGTTTTACGTAATAGGCAGGAGCTTCAACTTTTTTATGGTAGTGGGGTAAATGAATCTGTCAATTTGATGCCTTGAATTCCATTTCTAATGATACCAGAGCTGTTTTCAGCACAATTGGTGTTCCATGTACAAATGTACCTTAGCCTATTCAAATGTACACAGATGACCCTGCGCAGTCCTTTTGTATCAAAAGATCAAGTCTGAATTCAACAAAATTTGCACTAAACATGCAGGAAGGTCTTGCCTATCAAATGGAAGAGTCAGAATGCAAATCTGTTGAGGTTCAAAGGATACTGTCCACATTTATAAAATGCTAAATTTGTTAGTTGAACCTTTATGTTTGATTCCTTTAGGGTTACATTGTACTTAGTATGGTGGAGTGATTGTACTAAGGAAGTCTGACCGATTATTGAAGAATAGAACTTTAATAAAAATGTACAGTTATACATGGTAGAAAAATCATTCGTTTAAATGCTGTAGTACCCTTTAATCACGTTTAACTGATTGATGTGCCCCGTGGCCAAGGAATGACCATTGTGTTGTTTTTAGCCAAGATTAGTTTTTGGTCAATAGAGCAATTCTCGTAAATCTCCGCGTAGCTTTGGGTGTTGGTAAAGAAAATATTGTAATGGTTGGCTGTCTTTCTGATCTTTATAATGAACAGCGTCCACAAGATTGTCACCCTCCTCTTTGGTATGCGAATAAAGTGCGTAATATTTCACCAGAGATTGTCATTAGCCAGCATCAGATGAATTCCATTGGGGTCGCAGTCTCTAATTGTTTTATCTCCCCGGGCGAATTATTTCACTAGTAACAAGACGAAGATTAGTAGAAGTATGGCCGACTAGAGCGTCATGTCTAGGTAATCAGGGTTTTAATCGGTCTGACATGGTATAATTCAATTAAAAAGAAGATGACGAGACTGCGGCTTGCTGATAATTAAATTACATATGCATTTATTGGAGGTAACGTGAAAAATTGTGGCGTCATGATTTTTTTGCTAGCTCGGAGACCCGGTTGCCTTATAGTACCAGAATTCTCGGCAGAGTCGTAAAAAACTCGGGTAGACGCGGATTGAAAAATCCTTGAGGAGCCCTGATAGCTGAGTGGTTATCACGTCCGCCTAGCGAGCGGCAGGTCCCGGGTTCGAATCCAACCCGGGCCATATGATATTTCATTCGCGGCTCTTCACGTCCGTCGCATGGGACAGTAAAGCTGCGTTTACCAGACATCCGGAATACGGTATAGGGATGCGGAACCCCCGGCGGTACGATATGTTGTATACGAAAATGCATTGCATTGTCCGCTTCCGCGTTCCGCAATCCGCATTCCGCGTGTCAGCTAAACGTAGCTTTAGCCGTGGTGCCTTGTACCTTGTTTCTTTGCAAGGGCAAGTAAAAGACCCGTCCAAGTGAGGAACAAGAGTAGTGTCTTCGGCCCTGACGGAAAAATGTAATACAAATACAAATACATAGATACTGATACTGTGATTGATCAAAATGGCAGTGCCATTAGTAATGGTATTGAAAAATCTTAATTTGCAATGTGAACGGTTTTTTGTTTCGGTCAGAACGAAGTTAAAATGGATTTATGAATTTGCCGTTAGCCTCACTCCATGTAACTTCTGACAATACATGTATCTTAAGTGATCGGCCTCGATCAAGGAACGTTCGTCATACTCGCTATAGAAATATACCACCATGTCGAGTTTTTTTGCATGTGTGCGTCTGAGAGAAACTTCGCACATTTGCATGTAAATCACACTGCCTTCTAACAACTTATAGTCTAATAAATTGCGCTATCATGCTGCAGTCTATTTGGATAGTGAATCTAAACCATTTCCCAGTGGAGCAAGTGTAATTTAGAGATCCGTTGAGTACTATAAATACTTACTTGAATAAATCGTGAATTCTGCTTCGTAATTTCATCACTTAAGTTATAAAAGAAGACAAGAAAGTAATTGGGATGAGATTGTGTCTGTTGAAATTCATTGCTGCTCTGAGGGAGTATTGTGTTGTCGCAAGTAATTGTATCGACAGATTTTTCTGGTTCGTAAATGCAAGGATCGGAGTGAGTCGAATACTTGCACAGCTCTATCCGTTTTAATGTTTAAGAATATTTGCATGGATTCTAATTCTCAAATTTCCGAACTGCTGAACAACATTACTAATGCATATTTATGCCTTACGTAAATTGGATGACTTATGCCTGCAAATTTAAGAGATCGTGTCGAGCATTTCAGGTGAAGCACCTGCCGAAAAAGCTTGTGATGGAAGACAAATCCATGCTTTCGTTGACTGATAGCAATGGGTGTTGCCTAACAAACTGATCCTAAACTAAAGCCATACTTACATGTATGAATGGATACGCCTTAAAAGTTGCTTGTCATTGGTCGACTTTGCACGTTGCTCACCTACATAGTTAGTACAAGTGGAATGTCGTTGCGTTTCCTTCGAGAAACGTACGATATATTTAGCACAACCTCGTCCCCAGGGGTCGTTCGCTTTCTGACGGACGCTCACTAACCCCTGGAATCAGCTTTGGATTTAACGCATTTGACTGGTTGACGGGAAACCGTCAGATATACCCAAGAATATACCCAAACAAATTTTCAAAATATTTTGGATCAAATCAAAAGGTACCTATATCCAGGTTTAATGATTTTTTTGTAAAAGGAATTTAAAAAGCACGAGTAAGTATTTCAGATTAATTATTTTGCCTCGTGCTGCCACCTATACTTAGACGAAAGATCCTGGTCTTCAAACCAAAGCTGATTCCAGGGGTTGGTGAACCGTGCGCCATATTAGGGAGGTTTCGAAATCAAACGATAAACGTAAACGTTAACGACAACGTTATTTTCATAGTACACATTAACCAGATTTTATATTGCATTTTCGGTACAAAAAGAACGTTGTCGTTAACGTTTACGTTTATCATTTGATTTCGAAACCTCCCTATTGTCAGAAAGTAAACGACCCCTGGGAACGAGGTTGATATTTAGCATTGCTGATCGGTTGCGAATACCAGCGACACAGCAATGACGAAGGTATCATGTTAGCTCGCGAAGGCTGGTTGTTTTGTCAGGCAGTCACAATAGGTTAAGCTTGATTCGTTATGTTTATGCGTCACCTTATATCAGCCGGCTGGGATTGCTGTTGTTAAGCCATAAAGCTCAGCTCTCAGTTCAACACCATTTTTTGGTTGTAAACAGAACGATATCGCCTCTGACGAGTGATGTCACTGATGCATCGTAAACGAATACTCTCCGATGCCACTAATTTTTTTCGCTTGCATAATGAAAGCTAACCGAGGTCCATAAAAAGAAATTAACACGAGAGACAAGATGGTCATTATGATACCCTGTTGACCTTAAATCGCTTTCACTCCGTCATATTTGGAGAAAGTAACTGCAAAGGAAATCATAAGGCATTCCGTTATTACGTTAAAGTGTATCAAATAGCTCTCTCGGGAATCATCACCATCCGGGAAGTAGTAAAGAAGGGCATTTGTTGATTGCATTTTTCACGAACATTTCGTGATTCTGCTGAGTCACCTTACGCATTTCGTCGGGAATGTGCCGTAATAACCATCTCATGAAACTAGAATTGGAAAGAAAGTTATAGAAAGGAAGATCCCAAGTTCTACATTCGAAAAATTTTCAGTTTGAAAAGAGGCCCATCTGCGTCCCAATCCACGACTTGAGATTTCGCTAGCAGATTGCCATAGGATGGGGACTAATCTATTAACATTCTCTGCTTTGATGCATCGTCAACTATTCAAACTACGTTTTTTTGCTGTTAGGTAAAGTAATTTCAAAAATAAATCCGTAAAGTGCATCTGACAATCCTCATCTCGCAGCGAGTATGATGGGACTTCATGCCGAGTAACTTCTATTTGAAGTCTTAAATGTCCTTTTTAAACTGCCACAGCCAATTGAAACTGAATCACTGGCGTTAGCTTGTCATTTGACGTTGAAATAATGCTGCACTCAGCATGTTGCATTCACCTTTACATCCAGATCCAGGCATCTACATGTAGGATGTCTCTGAAATCCAAACTTACAAACGAGTTTTCTATCGTACATTATAAGCATTTGAAATACTAGTAATTTGAACCTTTTGCAACAGCTTGCTTCTAACGCTTTGGAAACACAATCAAAGTGGGATTTAGGGAGAAATTGGCATAAGTGCTAACTGCATCGAAAATCTCCTCGGATAAGGGACCATCTCAAAATTACTTTGATGCCAACAAAACGAAATCCATTTCGCTTTTCATTCAACCCCCTCCCCCTTCAAAAAACTAAATTGGGGTACACTTCGGCATCACCAATGCTTTTACACTGCATGTAATGAGGAAATGATGTAGCATTGACATCCACCTCCACAGAGGCTACAAAAGTCTGTATCCAGTCACATTTGGGTGACATTTGTAAAAAGGAAGTCAAGGAAAAACACCAATTATTTTGTCAAGAACTTGTAATTTTTTTAATGCCTACCAACTGAACTTGAAAAACTGAGGGAGGAATCAATCAGAGGTAAAGGATGTTGGCCCTGAGGCCCAGAACATGCTGCCAGTCAATCAAACTTTGAGACATTTAGGAGCTGTTTGTCATCAGAGCCAGAAGCAAAAAAATGAGTGATGCCAAACAAATTAATAACTAAATGGACTGCCCAAAAATTCGCCCCCCCCCTCCCCCATACTAAATTGGTTTAGTTTTGTTGGCATAGAAGTAATTTTGAGATGGTCCCTAATGCAGTCTCTGATCTGCTGTTTTGAAATTTGATGAACGGAGAGGTAAATGTGGCGTTATCTTCTGTAAAGTTCACCTTGCATTGCGATAACCACAGGTGCAAATACAATGTACCAGTGTATTCTTGTATTTTAACGTTTACCCAGGCTTCCTCTGCGGGATTTGCCTGCAATTCACTGGATAGAGAGAGGGTATATGATCCCATGTAAAAAAGAGGATGTTGAATTATCTAGGAATAATTCTTGTTCTGTTGTTGGTTGATGGTTTAGCTTCATGACAACAGAAACCATGCCCTACATGTATGTGTTGCACAAATGTCTTTTTTGTTTGCCTTGACACCTGTAAAAAAGCAGTGGTGGTGATTCCATGTGGAAAATAAGAATTGGGAAATGTGCGAATTTTTCAATTTCTCAAATTGGGGTGAAATTTTTTCCCATTTTGAGAAATATCGCCCGAAAAATCAGACAAAATGTCATGTCATTTTAAGAAAATTTTTCAAAATAGGAAAAAATTCTATCCCACTTCGAGAAAATTCGCCAAAAAAGCCTAAATGTCCCGCTTCTAATTTTCCACTTTTTGTTTCTTACTCCCTTTGATAGGATAGTGGGATTGAGAATTTTGCCCAAAAAATATGCACTTTTAACGTTTGAAAATAGCGTGGTCTAATCAGTGATAATTGAAAAGTCTGAGGACGATGAGAAACAGGACATCAAACGAACGAAAAATTAAAGCATTTTCCATTTGCGGAATATTCCAAGGGAGTTAGTAACGGTTTAATGCCAACGCATTTCATAATGAATTAATTGTGGGACAGATAACCTGGTGCAAAAGCATACTAAAAAGTAGCGGTGGGTCGTGAAATTGAATATGCAGGAGGCGTGGGAATCTGCCAGTCATCAATGAAGCAACGTTCTAATTGATTTGGACAATTAAATCTAATATTGCCCCTTTAATCAATGCAGGTATAAAGCAGCGAGGTTTGCTCGGTACATAGAGGACACTTTGGTTTAATTTGTTTTGTGGATTTGCGGAAAGGTTTTGCGTTACCGGGCATTAACCAATCGAAAACTATTGATCTTTATTTGCTTACATGCCATTTGCACGGAAACCTTGCAGAGCTTCCACCCGTAAAGTGATACATTTGTGAAAACAGACGTGATTGAAATCAATCCAATACGATTATCTTTATTCACATGTTTGATAAGCTTTCCACATGAAAGAAACATCGTTGTCGGCGTACCTACTATGCAAGCTCGAGGCACCACCACTGTATATCGATGCATGAGATACTCGTATACTGCATCAGATATTAGGGAGATTTCGCAAATCTGACGAAAAACGAAGTACGAAATACGAAATTGGACTTCATTTCCATGACGTAATGTATTTCAGGAGATGGTTGGTTCCACAAATATCGCCTGCTGCAAGAGCGTCTTTTAGCGTACATGTATGACGTTAGACCGATAGAGTTACGGTGTATATTAAACTTTGAAATTTATCTTTCGTTTCCACTTCGTAGGTACGAAGTGGAAATTTAAAAATTCGAGATACACCATAACTCTTTCGGTCTTACATGACATGCTAAAAGACGCAGTGGCAGCAGGGACATTTTGTGGTACCAACCATCTCCAGAAATAGATTAGGTCATGGAAATAAGTTGGATTTTTCGTCAGATTTGCGAAACCTCCCTATTGTTTTCTGTAGCCTACCAGTGACAACCAATGCATATTTCCACACTGAGTGTTGGCGATTGATGCCTTATGCGAGAGTCCGTGGGTTCGAGTCTGGTAGGAAGCTACGTCTTTCACCTAAGAAACCCGCTACTATTATTTGTCCTTTAATTGTATCTCCAGTATTTGTGACCCCTTGTATAACATAAAACTGTTTGGGTCCGGAGATTGTTTGCACTACTCGCAGGGTACTGATGGACGCCTCGTTTATAGGTCATTGAACCATCTTTTTTGAAGGTGGAGATTTGGCCTAGCGGTTACGGTGTGCTTTCCCTGAGTGCTGGCGATTGATGCCTAATGCGAGGGTCCGTGGGTTCGAGTCCGGTAGGAAGCTACGTCTTTCACCTTAGAAATCCGTTACTATTTTTTGTCCATATTTCTAAAACCGGACAAAATGTACACCTGCTTGATAGAAAATTGTATGGAAGCCTTGCTGGCCTTACCTCACGACGGTCTTCTGTACTGTTGTGGGAGCGGGGGCAACTCTGGCCTATTCTTCAACACGACGATACTTCAATCGGAAGAGTTATCCCTAATGGTCATTTCAACTAAGCAGTCAGCGCTTACCGCCGTCAGATAAGTGACTGTCTGTCCAATATCTCTTCAGTTGGGCCATGGCCTTATTGCTCGTGTTATTGATATCGATGGTCTACAGCAACTCTCAAGGATGGCTTCCTGTAGTTATGACCAACCGCAAAATTAAGTACATGTAATTTACTAAGTGGGCAATATTCATTATATTAGCAGTTTAATTTGGTATAGAGCAATTACAGAATGATAACGTTTGGAACATCCCTGCATCGTAAACATCGCAAATAAAATTTTAATTTCGAGTAATGGTACAATCATTTCTTTGGTATTACTTGCAACATGATCCGTTACTGCCAGACTTAAACATATTTACCTTAATGGTTTCCTCTACGTAAAGAGATATGTAACCAATCCGTGCCAAATATAGACTAAATACGTACAAGTGGTATTTCGCAAAGCCTTGTTTCCTTTTATGTGTGGCGCATCACAGACTGCTTTGAGTACTAAACATTTTCAAAGGGTATGTTCATTCGCTCGGAGGCTGTGATGCTTTACACTAATGTTTAAAATATTCTCATATTGCTGACTGTGTTTGATGTTTATTACTTTCTCACGTGAGGAGGCGAGTGGGATGTTAAGATCTACAGGGTGTTTCAAAAAAAGTTGTCATCTCTAAAATATCTCCTAGAACCCAAACCCATGAATATTTTTGGCTCAGATTTTAATAATAATAATAATAATAATAAAAAGGTATTTATATAGCGCAGCTAATAAGTATATCGCTGCGCTTCACAATAGCTAAAACAATATGAAAAACAAGGCAATAAAACATAGTGCAAAAGAGAGGTTTGCTCGGTACATAGAGGACACTTTGGTTTAATTTGTTTTGTGGATTTGCGGAAAGGTTTTGCGTTACCGGGCATTAACCAATCGAAAAATATTGATCTTTATTTGCTTACATGCCATTTGTACGGAAACCTTGCAGAGCTTCCACCCGTAAAGTGATACATTTGTGAAAACAGACGTGATTGAAATCAATCCAATACGATTATCTTTATTCACATGTTTGATAAGCTTTCCACATGAAAGAAACGTCGTTGTCGGTGTACCTACTATAGAAGCTCGAGGCAGCACCACTGTATATGGATGTACGGGATATTCGTATAATGCATCAGATATTAGGGAGATGTCGCAAATCTGACGAAAAACGAAGTACGAAATACGAAATTTGACTTCATTTCCATGACGTAATGGATTTCAGGAGATGGTTGGTTCCACAAATATCGCCTGCTGCAAGAGCGTCTTTTAGCGTACATGTATGACGTTAGACCGATAGAGTACGGTGTATATTAAACTTTGAAATTTATCTTTCGTTTCCACTTCGTAGATACGAGGTGGAAATTTAAAAATTCAAGATACATCATAACTCTTTCGGTCTTACATGATATGCTAAAAGACGCACTGGCAGCAGGGACATTTGTGGTAGCAACCATCTCCAGAAATAGATAAGGTCAATGGAAATGAAGTTGAATTTCGTCCGGGAATTTCGTAGTTCGTAGTTCGTTTTTCGTCAGGTTTGCGAAACCTCCCTATTGTTTTCTGTAGCCTACCAGTGACAACCAATGCATATTTCTACACTGAGTGTTGGCGATTGATGCCTTATGCGAGGGTCCGTGGGTTCGAGTCTGGTAGGAAGCTACATCTTTCACCTTAGAAACCCGTTACTATTATTTGTCCTTTAATTGTATCTCCAGTATTTGTGACCCCTTGTATAACATAAAACTGTTTGGGTTCGGAGATTGTTTGCACTACTCGCAGGGTACTGATGGACGCCTCGTTTCGTTCGTTCACGTCAGCTTTAACATAGGTCATTGAACCATCTTTTTTGAAGGTGGAGATTTGGCCTAGCGGTTACGGTGTGCTTTCCCTGAGTGCTGGCGATTGATGCCTTATGCGAGGGTCCGTGGGTTCGAGTCCGGTAGGAAGCTACGTCTTTCACCTTAGAAACCCGTTACTATTATTTGTCCATATTTCTACAACCGGACAAAATGTACACCTGCTTGATAGAAAATTGTATGGAAGCCTTGCTGGCCTTACCTCACGACGGTCTTCTGTACTGTTGGGGGAGCGGGGGCAACTCTGGCCTATTCTTCAACACGACGATACTTCAATCGGAAGAGTTATCCCTAATGGTCATTTCAACTAAGCAGTCAGCGCTTACCGCCGTCAGATAAGTGACTGTCTGTCCAATATCTCTTAAGTTGGGCCATGGCCTTATTGCTCGTGTTATTGATATTGATGGTCTACAGCAACTCTCAAGGATGGCTTCCTGTAGTTATGACCAACTTTCCGCAAAATTAAGTAATTTACTAAGTGGGCAATATTCATTATATTAGCAGTTTAATTTGTTATAGAGCAATTACTGAATGATAACGTTTGGAACATCCCTGCATCGTAAACATCGCAAATAAAATTTTAATTTCGAGTAATGGTACAATCATTTCTTTGGTATTACTTGCAACATGATCCGTTACTGCCAGACTTAAACATATTTACCTTAATGGTTTCCTCTATGTAAAGAGATATGTAACCAATCCGTGCCAAATATAGACTAAATACGTACAAGTGGTATTTCGCAAAGCCTTGTTTCCTTTTATGTGTGTGGCATCACAGACTGCTTTGAGTACTAAACATTTTCAAAGGGTATGTTCATTCGCTCGGAGGCTGTGATGCTTTACACTAATGTTTAAAATATTCTCATATTGCTGACTGTGTTTGATGTTTATTACTTTCTCACGTGAGGAGGCGAGTGGGATGTTAAGATCTACAGGGTGTTTCAAAAAAAGTTGTCATCTCTAAAATATCTCCTAGAACCCAAACCCATGAATATTTTTGGCTNAAGTCTACCCAGCGCACTATCACGTTCACCAGGCACGTCAGGGTCGTAAAAAACATATAGTTGAAGGTCATCGGCATATCTATGATAACACAAAGAGTATTTGCCAATGACAGCTTTGACAGGAAGCGTGTATGCGTTGAACAACAAAGGTCCTAAAACCGAACCTTGGGGGACGCCGTTACTGACAAGTCTCCCTTTGGATTGATGTTGGTCTATGCGAACTGACTGCGTTCGATTTGAGAGATAGCTGCTGAACCACCGAAGCGCGGACCCGGTTATGCCAAAATTATTGTGTAGAACAAGACACCATCATACAAACATTTTGTAAGCTGCTAGGTGTAGACACACTCATAATGTTTATGTAATGTTTGTATGATGGTGTCTTGTTATGACGGAACAGTGACCCCAAAAGTAAAAGGGTCCGAAATGCAGGTGTCCTCCAAACAACAAAAGGACCATGATGATGTAAGTGCACTGAGGACGTTTCAATGATTGGGCTGAAGGGAACTCTGCAAACCCTTCTGAATGGCCATGTGGTAGGTAGATTCCAGTAATCCTGGCAAATTCTGTAGCCTACGCAACAAATGAAATGTTTCATTGCTTTTTTGCATTTTGCACCTGTAGTCCGAGGTCTCTTATTCATCCACGCATGAAGCGGTCAGAGCCAAAATTTCTCCAGCACCTCCATACATCCTGACCTATCTACAAACCAAATCTGAGCCAAAAATATTCATGGGTTTAGGTTCTAGGAGATATTTTAGAGATGACAACTTTTTTTGAAACACCCTGTAGACTCAGGCAGTAGAGTGTATACATACTGATAAGTCACCCCATGACATAATGGTCTTTTTGTATAATCTGATACATCAGAAGGGTTGAAGATGTGTTGATCGGTAGGGAGATGTTTTTTTTCAGGCTTGGGGTAGAAGAGAGATCCTAAATGCACTCTGCTCTCACTTCCATTGTAAGAATTACAAAGGAATGATTTTTTCCTCTCTCGATGCCGTTATTGGCCATATATAGACAAAGACTTCTCAAAGAATCGGTATTATTTCTACCTCTTGTCTTCTCTTTGTAATTAACTCCAGCTCCTCACAAGGGGGCCTTGTTTCTATTCGATTCCTTTATTCACCCTGAGTCTCTCACACCTATTTTTTCAGGGTTTCTCTAATATAACTTCTATACCTTTAGGATCCAGCTCCTTCACTCCTTGGATCTTCTAGAAAGTGCCTGAGGAAGACTCCGATTGGGGTCGAAAATTTGCAAAATTCAGAGACGACCTTTGTGTTATATCATTTCTCCCTCTTGGTTATAACTTCGTAGTTTGTAGAGAAATAACCTTTTCTGGCTTCAAGATGATTTCCCTTGGTGAAAAATAAAAAGTAAATAAAAAAATAAATAAAAAAGAAACAACTCTTCGGCTCCTTTCCCTCTTGGCTAGTGGTCGTCCTCCCTCGTACAGGGGCGGATCCACAATTTCGGAAAAGAAGGGGCGCACTGTGCTAGAAACATTGAAATTGCCGGTGAATTTCAATGATTTGCTCCAAATTTCACAATTTCACGGTCAATTTTACAAATTTATTGGCCGAAAGGGGAACGTGCGCCGGGTGCGTCCCCCCTTGGATCCGCGCCTGTCGTACTTGACATCAATAGCAACATCTAAGTGGTAACACACCAAGCTGTCCTTGCCCGCATTCCAGTATTGTCGCCATCATCCCGGGAACATAACTCTACTGCTTTTATCGGCATTTCATTGGTAGAGACTTGTCTCATCGAAATGGCACTCCATCACCAAGCAAATAACCCCCTGCCATACTGTGTTTATTGTGTGGTCAATAATCATTCGTCCATGATACGTTGACAGTTTCACGGCCCCAGATCTTATTTCTTGATAGTGAAGTCCTGGAGATTACTCCAGGAGGTGTCGTGATGAAATAGCGGCACAAAGGCTGGCTTCCGGTAGACTGAAATGAGGTCTCGGTGAACGGGGACACTTATTGGCCTTCCTGTCACATCAACGTTCAGTGCAGTTGTACCTGAGTGTGCAGTGTTTTATCGGCTATCACGAAATGTCATACCTTATCTCCTACTTCCTTGGTTTTACTGGAATTCTCTGGATCTCTGAATCTCTCTCCATCCAATCTGGTGGTTTCAGGGGAATAACTCAAGAATTAAAGCCTCACAGTATTGAATTTACGGTATTTTCAAAGTGATAGGAGACTGCAGGTAGAGGTCTCATAGCCTCGTGAAGGTCCCCAAAATGCTTGCATGATACGTACTTCAAAAAACCAATGCTTAGTTTTCAACACGGCATCGAAAAAACAGCAGGCAGAGCTCTAATGTATCCACATAGACCATTAGTACATTTTACACTACACTACGTCGGAGGACGTAAGCACTTTCTGAATTCAATAGAGTACGGCTTTAAGACATGTATCACCGCAAAACCTGCAGGGTTTGTAGATATGTGCAAAAGACAGGTCAAGTTCGTTTCCTGGCTTCATACAAAAACGATAAAGTATGAATTTCGATGAAGTTTGTTGTTAAAACAGCGCAAGTCATGGGGATTCCCCGTGTGACCGATTTAGAAGCAGTCGGATCACGTTGTGGGAATCCTCGGAATTTTCCAGATGATCGAGGGCTTTCCCATTCTAAAAATAACCCTGCGGCGTTTCATGCACTTGGAGAGAACGGAGCATGCGTATTAGTGCCTATGCTGGTTCCTACATTTGCCGCTCCACTCCTTCGGCGCTACTGTCTGTTCCACAACAAAACGGCTTCGTCGCGCTGTGAAAATCATCAAAATAATTGGCTATTTGCTTCTACTCGCTGTCCATTTCTTGACCAAAGAATCAAGATATGTAGTTAGCAACAACTCACATGTGGTCAGGGGATTCATTTTGTTACATGTACTTCGAAGTAGCCGTATGACATTAGGGAGGTTTCGCAAACCTGACGAAACACGAATTACGAAATACGAAATTGGACTTCATTTCCATGATGTAATATATTTCAGGAGATCGTTGGTACCAGAAATATCGCCTGTTGCAAGAGCGTCGTTTAGCGTATGACGTTAGACCGATGGAGTTATGGTGTATATTAAACTTTGAAATTTATCTTTCGTTTCCACTTCGTATCTACGATGTGGAAATTTATAAATTCAAGATGCATCATAACTCTCGCGATCTTACATGATATGCTAAAAGACGCACTGGCAGCAGGGACATTTTGTGGTATCAACCATCTTTAGAAATATATTAGGTCCTGGAAATGAAGTCCAATTTCGTATTTCGTACTTCGTTTTTCGTCAGATTTCCGAAACCTCCCTAATGTTGACTCTGATAATAACGAAAATTATTATTATCCTGCAAGTACCTCTTCTGTTGATGTAGCATATTCTCATGAGAGGAAGGTCGCCTTTCCCTCAGGCGATGCCTTATGAACAACAAATGCAATTTCATTTCATGACACGGGTGAATCCTATGACATCCCACTCGCATCAACAAAATAGATTAATATTCATGAAAGAACTGGCTTCTTTTTCCCGTCGTACTTTTTTCGTCCGTTTCTTCGATTTTGTTCCAATGATGCCTTGTCAGTAAATTGAATTGCCTCGTTCTTCCTGCAGTGTTAAACTAAAACAGCGTTCCCTGCTACAGGAAATTCTGTATACAACGAGCCCATCTCAAGTCAAGCTTCTTCAAGCGTCAACCAGTATCGATGTAACGTTAAGGGCTTTAGTAGCATGTTAGCAATTCTAAGTGTGTGGGAACAGCCAGAGGTTATTCGTGCTTTTATGTGCGATATGACCATAAAGGAATCAAACATAAAGGTTTAACTGCGAACGATGAGGTAACTGAGGGATACACTTCATGTGTTGCCACCAGATGTCTCTCACTGCCTGAATTTTGACTTTACGTAATAGGCAGGGACTTCAACTTTTTTTATGGTAGTGGGGTACATGTAAATGAGTTTGTCAACTTGATGCCTTGAATTCCATCTGAGGATAACAGAGCTGTTTTCAGCACAATAGTGTTCCACTTGCAAATGTATGTTAGCCTATTCAAATGTACACAGATGACCCTGCGCTCTCATCGTTCGTGGAGTTCTCATTAATTCACTCCTTTTGTATCATCAACTAGTCTGAGTTCAACAAAATTTGCACTAAACATGCAGAAGGGTCTTGCCTATCATATGGAAGAGTCAGAATGCAAATCTGTTGACGTTTAAAGGGATACTGCCCACATTTATAAAATGCTAAATTTGTAAGTTGAACCTTTATGTTTGATTCCTTTATGATACGACTTAATGTGCAGTTCGCGATGAAAGAATTTCAGTAAGAACTGCAGTTTTAGTATTTCTCTATATAAACAATATTCCAAAATATACGATAGCCTCTCAATGTGCATTTCTGATATCCGAATGTATTGTATTGAAATCAACTATTACGTGTTCCTCTATGAATTTATCGTGAAATTTATTGGATACTAAATCTTTGAAATGGGCAAAGGGGAGGTTTACGTGCAATAAATGTTGGAAAGTATGTCATCCTGTCACCGATCAGACACGTTACCACCTACACGTGGAGAGACGCCAAGTCGTTTTCTGAAACAAATGACGTGATATATAAGAAAGCAGGTTTCCGTATGCTCATTCGCCGTTTGTCTTGGCATTTGAAATGTATCACACCACCATAGATGCTACTAAATGGTTCGAAAGCGTCGCTTATTGATGCAAAAATGTAGAATTAAATTTTGGAGAAAAACTAAACAGAAAAAGCATAATTGGCATATGCCTTGCATTAATTCGCAACCAATACTTAATTTCGTGATACTATGTTATGATGTACTGCACATTTTTTCTGACTTCGTACATGTATATTCCCTTGATTACTAAACAGAAAATTAGGTTATCATCTTAGACATACATGTAGGTAACGTTCGAACTTTTGTGAGATGCAAGTACATGTAACACGCTGTGCCCAATGAGCAGTTTTCCAGGTGTCTGAACATCAAGATATGGTAGCTGCCGCGCCACAGTGGCATGATCGGGTGGACAGGCTTACGACCCTGTGTAGGCCCATAGGTAAACGACACGCATTATACTGACCTAGCAGTGCTCGCCATACTGAAACAATTGGATTTCCTTCCTCCGCTCCTCACGGTTGCATAACAGCGACACCTACACAGGATGTAGGATGTACTTTCGGTACATGTATATGGTGTCTGGAGATGCCTTTGAAGAATAATCAGGCGTTTGTACTTTAATCGACCTGTCGCACTTTGGCAGGTATGTTTTGTCACTTTGTGCGGTGGGGTAATGGAAATAGGTCAGCTTTAAACAAGCCGCCAGTAATCTGATTTCTACTGAAGAGAGATTGATAGAAAAAAGAGAGATTGATAGAAAAAAAACGCCCAAAAATAGCCAAAATACGCCTGAAATAATTTGGACAAGCTCCTTAACAACAGTCTTCCTCAAAAAAAGCAATTACCGATTCACGGATTGTCCGATAACACATATGTGATGTAGGAGAAACCTGTGTTGTCCATGAGTTCCTTTATCTGATCTGTCTCACCTATTCAACATCGTATTTGCTGCGTATATTCGTGGTGAGAGGTGCTTCTAAAGCGATTACTCGCCACCTCCTTTTCAAATTGCACCTGCACTGTTAGAAATAACAGAAGATTTTACAGAAAATCTGTGCAGCAGAGTCCCCAGCACTGGATCTGTAAAATTACAGAGTGATCTGTAAAACTACAGACTTACATAAATGTTAACAGAGACTTGACTGGAGGCTGACCAAATTATATTTTCATACTGCTCTCAGAAGGCATCATAATGGGATGTCCAATGGAGTCCAACCAATACAGGAAAACATGAATCATACCATTAAAAAATTATGTAAATTTACAGAAAGTGCTGGGGACTCTGCTGCAGGCACTTTCTGTAAAATTACTGCAAAATTACTACTGTAAAATTAATAATTTCTAACAGTGTGTCCAGTGATTTTCATCGTCCCAAGGTATTTGGGACTCCCTCTTGCCAAGGTAGGGGGCTGGGGGGCCATTCCACACCCTACTTCATACAAATCAAAATTACTCCTATGCATGGATAGTTAGCAAAACAACTTTCTGCCACGATTAAATGTTAATATATACCCGTAAAGTGATATAGGAACATTCAACATAAGTGATATTGTAGGTATTTTTGGCACTAATTAGATTAAAAGCCCTTTGGGTGCGGGCGAGTGATCTGGGGCTATTCCACCCCTGTGCAAAAAATGTATAAAAGAGGCTATTACTGTTCAAAATTCGCATGCATTCTTTATTTTTACTGGCTACAGTTTGCTACTTGAATAAAACATCCTTTCAACCTGACAAAGGGGCATTAGGCAACAGATTTCTGTAAATATGCCATTGGGGCTATTCCACGCCCTATGGGTGTAGTGGAACTTACTCTCTGATCAGAAACTCAGGTTTGGCATAACCATCTTTATCATAATATATGCTTAACTACTAATTTAAAATAGTTTTCCCGAAGACTTTGTACTTGGGGGGCTATTCCACCCCCTGGGGGGTGGAATAGCCTCGAGCACATGATTGTGTTTACATACTCCTCCTGCCCCACGTAACATGTATGAGTCTAGATATGGCACCTGATTGCACTGTTAGGCATCTGCTAGAATACTGAAAACATGTGTGGCCCTTGTCTTTCGTGTAATATGAAGTATACTTAGCAGTTTAGAAGTCCAGGTGGTCCACTTTCAGGGGTACATTTTTTTATTCCTTTGTTCATCAAGCCCTTGCTTGGCTACTGGTTACAGCAGAGGGATGATTCTTATTAGCAAATCGGAGGAGACCTTACTTAAGACAAAGGCAGTGATAATTAGTTCCTCTGTCCAAAAACAGAGGGTAGAGGTGACAATTGGTGTGAAGGGGGTGGAATTACCCCGGGTGTGGAATGGCCCCCCAGCCCCCTACACTAATTCTGTATTTGGAGGCTATTTCCTAAAATGGGTATATACGATTTAAACGATAGGGAGTTTAAGAAATCAAACGATAAACGCCAACTTTACGAACGTTATTTTTCATACCGCACATTCACCAGATTATTATTATGCATTTTCGGTACAAAAATTAACGTTGTCGTAAAGGTAACGTTTATCGCTTGTCACTGTTTACGACATGGCTCTATGGTTATCAAATTCCAAGCAATATTATGAATGCCATCATCAACGTCAGTTCTGAAGGGTTAACTACTTATTTATTCACACTAAAGCTAATTCGACTCGCCGTCTGTAATGCAAGTGGTTATACATGTACTTGATGGAATTGGCCAGACCCAGCCGTTTGGCTACTTTAAATATTTCCTTTAATCGAGCCAGGTCTCTACAAGCAAAAAGAAACACCACGATACAGACGTTGAAAGGAAAACGAAACCAGCCCCTGATCAATCAATTGGTTTAATGAAGTACTATAAAAGCTTTATGCATATTGGAACAGAAGAGAAGAAAGCATACACTTGTAGAGTCTGGAATCATTAATTAATATTTCACTTGGGTACAGCGGTTTCATTGAATTAGCTAACACTATGCAGCGACTAGCTGAATACGATATACCTCGTGTACAAAGGCTTTTAAAAAATATAACAGTTAACCATTCGACATTGCCGATACATAGGTTTATAGATTTCTGCAAATCGTGTTACAGTTTCTTTTTAGGTGCTGTAATCAATACCTTCCTATTGAAGGCAGTAGCATCAGTTAAGTGGTCAGTGAATGCGCGACTTGCTCCACCGGGAGGAAAATATTTATATATCAGATGGATACCGTCTTACTCGAAGCGTTATCAGCCGTGGCTAATGTATTCGCCGGTACTGCTGCTAAGGCACGCGTCCTCAAGCTTCAACTAGTTATTCTGGCTTGTGCATTCAAGATGGACACATCGTATGGCGAGTGCGGCTTCTAGGAATGTATGTATCGCTTATTTCGCCGGCCGCACTTGTCTGCTGTATTATGATAGTCATTGAACGTGAGTAGACACTTTTTTTGCCTTTTTTCCACGTGGTTTAGTTTGCGTACTCTGTTGTCTTCCCAGTAGTAGTCGCTCAACCAATTACGCCATTTTGTCACTCACGGCGAATCCTACAGAGAGATAAGATTTCTCTCTTCCGGCGGTTTCATGTCATCACTAATCTCTAGTCAAGGGTTGGTGAGGTACTGTTGCTACCCTCTGCGATCGGTCTTAGCAACGATCCCAAATTTTTCGCAAGAGGTCAGTGTCGGTGGGCGGGGGGTCATTTACATAATCGAATGGTAGTTTTGCCCCAAATAAATAGTACACATGTATTTTCCGAGTTGATAATGGTTCTGTTTTATCCAATCATTGCTTCTCTTGTTAACAATGACAGCTGTGAGGACATGACATTATTTCCATCAATCATCGACGCGGAAATCCGCTTTGATTTTTAACCCTCCTGCGGGGAAAACCTTGCATGGAAAGATTATTATTCTTTTCTGTTAATCTTTAAAAAACCTTTGCCATTTTAAGAATAGAATAGGTGGACAGATTGTTACATAACTACCCTTCAGCCACAAACTGCCGTGATTTTAAAAAACGTGCAGTTTCAGCCCTGTGATTTTTCGTACGATAAAAAGAAATTGATGAAATGAATTTCATTTCTTTTTACAAGGTCACACCGAATTTGACACAAAGTCGTCTCTGAATTTCGCAAATTTTCTACCCCAACTGGGTCTTCCTCAGGCACTTTCGAGTAGAGATCCCAGAAGTGAATCACCCAACTAGAAAGTGCCTGGCGAGTGAGGAAGCGAAGCGGGCCTGGGGGTTGTCCCCCAGAAAAAAAATCGAAAATCTGCATCCTCTCAGATTCATTTTCCCCACATCTGACAATAACTTGGCTTGAAGAGGGGAAATGACCTTTTAGAGCAAACATTTGTTTGGTCACTTTTGCTCTGGGGGCATTTGCCCCTGCCCCTCTGCTAGCTACGCCCCTGAGTTCCACCAACCCCTCTCTCTTCATAATACCGTACCGTGAAGTTCACTATAAATGCCATGTTATTCATAAGCCTGTTTGTGTATCAAAAAATAATCTAACGAATTTGCTTCATCTGCATATCCCATGGCCATTCTAGTGATTATCAGATCCATTTTTCTGACGAAATCATTTGCATTTAATTATCGTATCTAATGTCGCTTCATCTTTTTGCTAATTAATCTACTTTGTTTGTAATCCATATACTTGTTGTGTGGGTTTTTCTGTAATCAAATTTCGTTTTTGATCAATAATAATGTAATTTCTTAAGTGAGCAGTTCTGGGATTCTGATTGTGATAGAACAAGGACGGCTCAACCAAGTTGATATTTGTGACCCAGTCTGGGAAAACTAGGCACAAGTCGTCAGCATGTGACAAAGCCCTTGACTACTCTGTTGTTGAAGAATGGCCTATCGTTGTTACTGTAACAGCTGAATTAATAGCTACGGTTACACCTGTCGAAAATACCCTTGTTTTTCCAGACCCGTGTCAAATCCGTGTGTACGAAAAGCCCGGCGAGAGGTCACACTGCTACATTGTAGTTAAGTAGCCTGGCGACAGGGGCGCTGCATGTACTAATTCTTCGGTCATTTCTGTATTGGCACACATTGTTGGAGGCGCGAAAACGACGTCACTTAATGGTTGCGCCATCTGTAGCCGTGCTAAGAACTAGCGAAAACGAGGGGATTTCGAAATGCACGGTGTCTCATAAACCCGTGTTTTTCAGACACGGGTTTCTTGAAGCCAGGTGTGAAGGGAAAGAATGTCCTAGGAAAAACTGTCCGGGGAACAAAAGATCCTATTGTTACATTCTAATCTCTGACAATTGGTTTCTATACGCATGCCGCTTATTCTGTCATTCAACAATAGGAGTGGACACTTTTTACAGGGGGACACGTTTTACTGCTACACCGGCAATTCATAGATGTGACCACAAAAAAAACGGGGATTTTATGTAGTGTAACCACGGCTATATTCAGCCTTTGTGGGGTAACCATTGCTGTAACCATTAACCACTTCCTCCTGGGAGACCTGTGCCTGGTTTTCCCAGATTGGGTCACATTTTATTTTCTACTATATGAATTTTGAAGTACCACTTCCAGTCCTACTCAAGCATTTGAAAGTTGCAAAAAAGAGGCTAATTTGAAGGCGATCGGAAAAGCTGAAAATAGACCAGCAAGTTCATCTTGATAATTTATGTCATCGTGACGTTGTGATCATATGACAATCGGATAAACTACTCTTGTAGAATTCATTACAGCGATACAAATGTTTTTTTCCAAATCTCTACGACCCTGTCAATCAGGGATGTTCTAAGATTACGCTCTCTCGTTTTTGTAAAACGAAAGTCTCATTTTACAAACAGAGCCTTTGGTTTCACAAAAACGGGTATGGCTTCTCCAATTATGTCACTCATTCCGATTTTTATCTGTCTTGGTTTGTTCGCAGTTGGCGACCATTTTAGAGAAACGTCACTAAGAGCAATTACACAGCAACAGCTCAACATGGCGCCGATGCAGCATCGCTTTCAAAAGGCATCTTTAAAGATCGCGGATCACTGCCATGAAATCTGAACCAGCGGAACAAATCCCAAAGATGCATTCTCTGTAATCCTTTGCCGTCATATTTACCTCCCTTTTGACGAAGTCAGCGGCATATAACTAAGTGCACATATATATAGTACACGGTTGCGTCATATTACGTAAACTGACTTTGTTGCTTTTTTCTCCCAATATCCTAGTGCCTATTTACACATGCTGTGTCAGTAAGATAATGCGACAGACCATTGTATCTAATGGAGACCTTGTGTGAATAGTTTCCTTAATCGACACCAACAAATTAGCGAAGATAACGAGTGTACGTCATGATTATTTTCCTTGCCTTGTTTGGCCAACTAGGATAGCCAACGATCAATGATTTTTTACCTATCCGAAAGTGAAAGTCTTCGGACTTGTTCGACATGGGAAGTGTTGAGAATAAGCAGCCATTGTAATCTCGTCGGAACCAGAAATGTTGGGACATTTCCGTTCTGCAACGCCCAGTCCCTTAAGCACTCGAAATCGACGTCCTCAAATCAATATATGTCGGCTATTCCAATGGAGATCCTAGCTACGATAGAGGGCAGCACACCGAAACCCGGTCCTATACATACAATGGACGCCTTTTGTGTAGGAAATTGATCAGGACCGGAATGTCAGTTTCATTTCAATAGTTTTAACCACTAGTGACACCTATTGAGGCAGTAGGCTAGGGTCCCCATTCCTGCATGTTGATGGCTTCTAGACAGAAAACATCAACCCATGGTGCTTCAGACTCTATCAGAGCCAGCATCATCATGTTACCACACCATTAACAGAACACTGCCCCGTAGCCACACACCGTGCTCCAACAGATCAGTGCTCGAGTGTAAGATTGCAATATTTTTATTGACAAATAAGATAAATGGTCGCTTCGGCTGCTGCTTTAATTTTGAGTAAAATTGTTATAATGCCAATTAGTTTGCTGGTTTATGCACGGCAAATCTGCCATTAGGGTAGTTAGCTAATGGTCGCTCCTCACGCATCACTGTGCAATCAGCCTTCAAATGTCTCGCTGCCGTAACTCCTACGATCGGTCAATTTCAACTCGGAGCTGGTGATATTCAAGGCATTAACAAACATGACAAATGAACTGCTCTTGATGAACTACTGTTGAGATTCCATCGGTGTAGGCTACGAGGAGAATCCCATACGCCACCATCGTGAATAAGACTATGAGCATATCTCCAGACCTACACCCTTGATACGATCAGGCCCGTAGCTAGCATAGGGACAAGGGCGGGGCAATGCCCNCCCCCCAGGCAAGTTGTGCAAAAACAATTTTTCAGCAAAGTCAAATGGGATAAAAGATCATTATTGTTCGTGTCTCAGACTGCAGGAACTTGACCTCAAATCGCATCTTAAAACTTTTAATTTTCAAAATTTTTCTGGGGGAGGTCCCCCAGACAAACCGGCCGCTTAGGCGCCGGAGAGCGAACCCACGTCTGTTGAGCTCATCTGCTTCGAATGCCCCCTCCCCCAATGAAAAAAAGCTAGCTCGATCACACAGTGATGCGGGGGAGGGCAAGCATTGCATAAGTACATGTAGCACGAAGCATCATTCTTTAGCATTTTTCTGGACCGAATGTACCTTCAAAACAATATGACCAGAAGCCACTGTACAGTGTTGATGCTTTATATCTATGCATCGGATTGTGTCTTCTTGCACATACTTCTTCATGAGGTGGCTGGCAGCGCTGACGGTTTTATAGGAGATCCCTTGCAAACACCACGAATAAGGACCACCTGCTCCTTGAAATAAGAAAAGTAGCCAAGACTTCAATAATTTCTCCCTCGGGTACGTTTCTTACATGACTCTCCTTTATCAGTATCACGTAGGTAGCTCAGAGCAGCAACGGTAGCATTGTTGCCTATCAATGTGCTGAAAGTCCTTGTTCACTGACAAATAGCACCTATTTTTCGTTGGTCAGTACAATGTTGTGACAAATGGTTGGTATCAGAAAGAAGTTGTCCAATGCTTTCAGTAAATAACAAAACCGAGCTGAGTCACGTTAGGCCATCACTATCCAAATACGACGCAATAGCCTACGTACATGTACATGTAGCTCGGCTTTTCCCTAAATAAATAAGAACGACATTACATGTACTTAAGCTTTTCCGTGGAAAGGTCTAACCGCCTGTAGCTCCAGTTCCGCATCATGTTTTGTAAACACAGGCTGTATGCTCAAGCCGATGAATTGACCTTTGGGCACCGATACAGGAAAACGAAACGCTAGCATGTTTTCCACAGGCACTTCCAGGCACCGTACACAAACCTGATACGTTTCGGATTTTAGGAGTATTGGATACCTTTAGCGAATAATAAAAGTAAAAAAAGATAATCTCTTGTGGATGTGACCTTGGTCTGAGGGTAACCATGGTGATGTTAAAAATCAGCTTTATCTCGAATTAGGCTTCAGCTGGCAACTCATACGAACTGCCTTTTTGAATCGGTGAGAGTTGAAAGATTGAAATCAGTAGCTGGACATTTTAATATTAAAGCCTCACAGTACTGAATTTTTCGATATTTCAAAGTGTTAGGACTGTGCAGGTAGAGGTCTCATAGCCTCGTGATGGTCCCCGAAATGCTCGACTGATACGTACTTCAAAGAATCAAGACCTAGTTTTCAGCAAACAACGAAAAAACTGCAGGCAGGGCTCTAATGCATTCAGATAGAGTATAGTACATTTTACACTACACTAACGTCGGAGGACGTACATGTAAGCACTTTCTGAATTCAATACAGTGAGGCTTTAAAATTAATTTCACCCAAACGCCTAGATCGACCCCTGAGTCAGCGAACGCCGTAACTTCTCGGTAAGAACAGACCGAGGTGTTCTGTCAACATCGCTCTACCTACTTGACGATCCAAACTAGCCCAACCTCCTAGCCAGCCATTGATATGCCGTTGATATATTATCCTTCAGCCTCGATTATTCCGGGCATATTTTTGGACTGGTCGTCAAATGAATGTTGCTTGGAAATGGTCCCAATGCGATGCTCATCCTGACGCGAGAAGCTGTTAAGTTACAAATTGACCAACGGGAGCTGATCACTTCTGGGGACCATCCAACATTGGTCTTGTAAGCATTTCAGTATGAATTATAATACAGCATTCAGTGCAATGACATGGTTAGTATTGCTGATGCAAGAGGGCTCAAGGCGTGTCGAGGTCATGTGGATTAGTCCAAGAGCAATTTCCGCGCTGAACACGCCCACAGGCAAGCTTTTGCCATGCTATTTATTAGTTCTCCCGGTGCGTGACAATTATAACGCAATACACTCGTCGGGGTTTGTTCTTTATCGTCTTAAAACATTGATGGATTCATCAAGACGTTAATTAAACTCATCCGTCCCAGCAGTAACAAGATTATCATTTTTGACGATAGAAAAGTTATGAATTACGCGCACAACACGAACTTACACGTGCATGTACATGTACATGTTTATACTGCAGTGTCATTCATTGAATGACGCATGAACGCTGACGACTGCAATAGGAGCAGTCAGCCGCGCGTATTGCCAAAAGATGGCAGCGAAGTTCTAGCGGACCAATACACAGGAAAATCCACTTGATTGGTGCTCGCCGCCATCAAGAATGAATGGGTCCGCTTTCCGCATTGAATTGGGCCGTAGTGACTCCTATTGGTCAACTCACTGACAGCTCCTATTGGTCAGGCCTACATGTATGATAAAGTACTCCAACTCCAGGTAACTCCAACCGGTAATAGTCTGTCACGGATGACACATCTATAGGGTAACAACAATCACTGTGGGCTAATAACTAGGAAGCCCTCCATGTACATGAAGCTGTACATGTACAATGTGAAATTGGCGACAGGCGGACAGCATGTACATACATGTAAAGCCTCAAGGTCTGTAATCGTTTGGCCCAGACAGAAGGATGCTCATCTCCTACCAATTACAAGGGGGTCACGTGCTTTGAAAAGTCCTGAGTGATCTCAATGGCCAAGTTCGACGGGAACTCTCGGGCCGAGTAAGAGTAGATGTTCATGACATCAAATTGGAAGTGCGCATGTCGAGTAGGAGTTTCATCCGAACTGCAACTCAAGTTCCTCGAGTTGTTGAAACATGGCGTCCGCTAGTTATGTCAGTTCCATGCCTGTACTCTTCGAGTTCCTTACAGATTTTTAGGCCAAACATGCTAAACAGTTATAAATGAGGTTTGTTGGCCGAACGAACTGATTTTCTTACATATTTTCCAGCGAATTCGACGATTTTTGCTGCTGGTCGCCATGCTGTCACGTGAGTGTCGAGTTCGGTCCTCATTCCATCGAGGGTTCAACCCGAGTTACCGAACTAGGTCAAATATGACATCAAAAGACACTCTGAAACAGACCCGAGCCTGACGTTATGACGTCGTTCGGATTCTGATATATTTGGCTGACATGTTGATGACGTCACTGACGCAACAATGCCGTCATGCTGTGCCAGTGCCGTACATCCACGCACGACAAGATGACGTCATTGACGCAAGATGTCAGCCAAATGTTCCAGAGATTTCATTCATCAAAACTCAAGTCTCGAATGAAATCTCGCGGGACCAGATTGATCAAAAGAGTAGCTACCCGACATGCCCGAGGAATTTATGGAGTTCGGGTGCGGCTCGACACGACCGAGGTGAACCTCGGGTTCCTGTCGAACTCGGCCTTTGGTGCAAAAATACGGTGTGTCGTCAGCATGTACATGTGCATGTAGTACGTACAGATATAATAGATGATTGTGTTGCTTTTTTTGTTGCATTTCATTTACGACAAAAGTATCGAGTTCCGGGGTGAATAAGCCAATCAAATATAAAGACAGTCGTCTAGTTTTGCAAATTTTCGGCCCTGACAAGGGCCTTCTTCAAGCAAGTGATTATGCCTGAAGAAGGCCCTTGTCAAGGCCGAAAATTTGCAAAATTCTAGACGACTGTCTTTATATTGATATACCGTGTGTCCTTCGTGTGCTGTTATAACCATTCGGGTGAATAAGCATGTGTAATTCATTTTACATTTTAATTTTACATTTTACATTTTACATTTTATATTTTAATTGATACATTTTGTGGAACGAGGGCTTCTCAGATCCTTGTAATTTCAGTGCGTTGAACATCCCTCGGCGCCTGTGTGCACACGTCTCACCGTAAGCCTATAGTTGCCGTGTTTGATGTAATCGGAAAAAGAAGTTGATTCAAATCACTTTATTTGGTTAAGTGACTATTCAATTATTTGTTTGCATCGCACGGTGGCGATCTAAGTAGCATCTGTGTCAACAGCCCTCTCCCGGTGATCCACCGTAGTGATCAATGTCATAGCCAGCAATGCTGATCCAAAGAATCCACTGGACATAACCAATGGTTTTGACATAGATCTCATCACGAACTGCCAGACCTGAGAGACGGGGCCACGATGGTGTTAAGAGATACAAGAACTGGTGAAGGATATAGCCCAGTATTGGGGTTATCACGGTAGAAGTGGAGAGATCATACTTGATTCCCGGATAAGGGAAGATGTCTATTTTGCCAGCCATGGTCTCTCTAAAGTTCTTTCGCCTGTATCTTTCGAGCATTACTCCTGAATCTGCCGACAGTGCTTCTGCGCCGGACATCAGGCTTACTTCGTTTTCCGGTGTGATTAGTGAGGTTTCGCAAATCTGACGAAACACGAAGTACGAAATACGAAATTCAACTTCACTTCCAGGACCTAATATATTTCTGGAGATGGTTGTTACCACAAATGTCCCTGCTGCCAGTGCATCTTTTAGCATATAATGTAAGACCGACAGACTTTTGGTGCATCTTGAATTTTTAAATTTCCACTTCGTATCTACGAAGTGGAAACGAAAGATAAATTCCAAAGCTTGATGTACACCGTAATGCTATCGGTCCAACGTCATATGCTAAAAGACATTCTTGTATCCGGCGATTTTTGTGGGAGCAACTATCTGCTAAAATATATTACGTCATGGAAATTAAGTCCAATTTCGTATTTCGTACTTCGTGTTTCGTCAGATTTGCGAAACCTCACTTACTCTTAAATCTGCCGACTGTGCTTCTTCGCCGGACATCAGGCTTACTTCGTTTTCCGGTGTGATTATTTGAGACGAATACTTTTCTCACACATACATCATCATCCAGACAAGTCAGCATCTCTCCATCATTTCTGAATGAGTTCAGACTGATACACCGCACTTCAAAAGATCTTGCTCGATAATCCTGTGAAATCACGTACCACACGTTTTTAATTTACTTCGGTGGCTTCACGGTAATTTTGGAAGCCCAGCCGTAATAAGGGATGACGAAAAAGGAATAAGCCGCCGTCTCTTCTGAGGGAAAAAATGTGTACGTGTGAAGGCTGATATATTTTTCTCCGTCGGCAATCAAGATGCACAGACGCTGTCAGATCAAGAATGCATTCGTCCACAGGGGGATTCGACGGCATTAGCGTAATTCTGGCCAAAAAAGTCTGTTGTAATCAACAATGCATTACAGATTTCCCGTTATTGAATTTCTGCAGATGCGCGTGTATATGAATGTTTAAAAAACAATCTACCTATGCCAATGTTTTATGCACAGATCCGTTACTTGTAAAAGCACGGTGACCATCCTTTATGCACCGGTCAATGACATGTCTGGACCCCCCCCCCCCCGCCGTTCAGAGGTCAACCACACCGCATGCTCGTTCCAATTTTCTCAGGAAAGGGGTTATTTTCGGCAGCACTGTTCGGGAAAAAATTCCCGAAAAACACTCAAGATAGGGGTACTTTGAATGACTTTTCTGCCGAAAAATTCTTTAAAAAGGGGGTCAAAAGATTCTCTTCCCGAAAAAATAATAAAAAGGGGTATGAAAGTCCTATTCTCAATGAAAAAGCTGGTAAAAGGGGGTAAAAATCCCTTGGTTCCTTCAATTAGGGGGGTCTAATTGCATAAAAATCCCGAAAAAGGGGTGAAAGTATCTTGGTTCCTTCCATTAGGGGGTCTAATTTTGGATGAAAAAAGCCCGCAGGAAGGGGTGGAAAATTTCCCTTGGTTCCTTAATCCATAAGGGGTCCTTTTTAAATTCAGAAACAAGCATATGTGTACCCTAAAATTAAGGAGTGTGGGGGGGGGCGGGTATACTGAAACAAAGAAATAAAAAAATTCGCCCGCCATACGTTTCCAATATCTCTGTATCATTTCCCCCAACTGTAATAACCACAAACATAAATGCCAGACATGAAGCGGCAGACATAACGCTTCCTCGACCGCCATATCATATTCCATCACTGCATGACTATTGTAGGACAGACTGTAATGGATTCCCACTAATGCCGATGTGAATGATCGGAGAACATAGATTTATCCGGTCCATTCATCCAACAAGCATGGAAACTATGAACAGCGTTCTGTACATGTAAATCAGCCGACCAAATTGATGACGTGCTTGCCAAATACGCTTCTACGAAATTACGTGAAAGAGAAACGCGCATAGACACCATGTTCCTATTGGCAACGAATCGATAGATTCCGATCGATGTGGAGCCAAATAAAAACTGTGAACCCTTCTAATCCTGAGGAGTAAACGCCATTTCGGGGGGCGAGCGTTACTCGGAAAACCCACCATCTGCGCTAACAGTTCCAGTGTACATTTTTAATAGCATTACAAGCTAGAGAGGCGAGAACCACTCTTTCGCTGTTGCCGTCTCGCGTACTTCGCGGGTTGCTAGTTGTTGCCAAGTCGTAAAGGCTGCTCGGTGGCTGCATTGGCTCGGATCTCAGGTGGTGGGCGGTATTACAGACAGGAGGGGGACTTGGTGTCTTGTTTCTTACATGGATAGGGATTGTGTCCGGCCTCATTTGGCCCGGCCAGATTAATTCTTCGATTCTCAGCTCCCATCCGCCCCATACCCATGAATAAGTTGAGATGATTCTGGAATGCTACGCAAAAGGACTTAACTTTATTCTCCAGCCTGCTTGGAGTATTCTGGTTTTCGGACTGTTCTTAGCTATTTTGAGGAATAAAGTACAAATGAATAGAGAATGGCATGGATTGAGGATCGTAGATGACTGAGGGAATACTGGGATGGCAACGGTGCAGATATTTTCGGTATTTCGACGCCATTGATGGCTCCAATTGCAGGCCCAGCTACGCTCACACTAATGGTTCTGCTCATGAATATTGGTACGTACAACCTTGTTTTGAAATTTAAAAAAAATTACTTTTGTATACGTCTTTTCTTCGATGAATTTGATTAGAGGACTAAATATCCGGCCGTTAACGCAACTCCGTGATGTATGTAATATATCAGTTTTTCACATCTCAACATCAGCCGTTGCATGGTTCGGGCATGTAGCTTGTGCAGACTATTGTTGGATGTTATTTTCAGTACAGATTAGATTGGATGGGTGGTGGGAAAAAGTGCAAGCAGTCATACGTATTCTAATCCGACGATGAACAATATTGTATTGTCGATCAACCAGGCACTCTTCTGCAGTTAGGCATTATTCTTTTCGAATACCACAATGCATATCAACGATAAAGATAATGCACCAGGTTTATTTCACTTATTTTCAAAAATATGAATTGTTTAGGCTTCAGGGGCATGACATCATTAAGCCTCGTTCAGTCTTCCGTACACTGAACCGAAACAAAAAGCTGAGTTGGCATTTCCCAATAATGCCGTGTAGGCCTATGTTTCGAAGCCTGGATAAGCCTACATAAGCTTACTCAAGTAAACCTCTTTCTCTAGGGCAACGCAGATCGGATGTTTCTTATACCTTATCGGTAATCTCCGTTGTATGGGTTACAGAGTAGGCTACATGTAAACATTTCTAACCCAGCCCACTTCCATTTCATCACAGTTTAAATGCGCACTGCTTTTGCAAATGATGTAGTTGTCGACCATGGAGTGAATTTACCTCAAACAGTCAACTGGTCCAAAAGCATGTATTGCAGTATACATGTATATTTTTTTGCTTTCTCCTTGAACACAAGAGAATGGGTCAAAAAGATTGGGGGTAAAAATAGGAAGAATCTGCATATAGTCGCCATGTTGCATTTTGCAATTCGATAAATGATTCCGATGAGACCGAAGATATTCTGCTAGGCCTACATATCTGCTAGCCCATAAAGAAAATGTATGGCGAGACAAGTCCAAATTTTAGCCACCCTCTAAAAACCTAGGACCTTATTCACGAAGCCCCCGCAGCTCTACGGAGTGCGTAAACTATTGTACATTTGCGGGCAACCTATTGTTCACTATCAGCCTGATAAAGGTTTTGCGTTTCCTTAAAAGTTACGGGGGCCCAAAGCCCCCATAACTTTTACGGGCATGCAAATCCTTTGTCCGACTTACATGTATAATGAACAATAGTTTGCCCGCAAATGGACAATAGTTTACGCACTCCCGTAAGTTACGAGAGCTTGGTGAAAAAGGTCGCTTGATGTTGTATGAAGATGTAACACTTTTGATCGAGGAAAGTGTTTGATAAACAACATCACATTAATTAGGGCCTATTCCCGTACAGATACTACTTTTAATAAGCTTGATGAAGGAGTATGTAAAAAGTAAAAAAATATGTGTTTGGAAACTCCTACAGCCCATGAATAAAAAGTGTTACATCCAAATTTGAATTGGAATTGACTCGCGAGACAGCCTCTTTAAAGCAAAGAACTTTGTTGTACTGTGTTAACTACATTAAAGAAATCCATTCCTTCATACATCTATACATTCATCCTTAGTAATTGTTTATCTAAGGAAAATCAATCAATAACATATTGAAAATGTATCTTTACATCAAAAGTCGAGGTTTAACAATCAATAGATGCAGACGGAAAATAGACACGGCGTGTGTAATTGACTTTGGTCAGAAGATCCATTACAAACAATATTGTATTCTATACTATAGAAATATGACTAAAAACTATAATTAGTGTTGTTCGCTTTCAAATTTCTGTGAAGTGTTCTGTGTAATGTTATTTTATCTTGAAGGATAAACTTGGTTAAGGTCGTCTGATTGAAAATGATGCTGAGTAACAACAAATGTCAACATTTATTGACTACGCATGTAATATTCCTAAGAGTCTCGATAATTCAACAAACCTCTCAGACATGTATGTATTGCTTTATTGTTCATGTGACAAACTGTGTGATGGCCGTGATCGTGTTTTAAGACTAGACAAAATATCGATATAAGCGATGATCAATTCTTTCCAGTCGTTTTTTTTTGTTGTTGCCGTATTCTAGAAGCTTCCTTAACTCTAAGGTTTACCTTTAGCTATTGTTTGCAGGGCAGAATACAAAAGCTTAAAGTGGACCTTAGAGTTAAGGAGGCTTCTAGAATACGGGCCTTTATCTCGAAAAGTATAGATACACCGGTGGACAGAAATAAATTAGGACAGTTGCCTAATTGTCATACCTCATTGCCACTGATTATGATGTAATTCACTGAAATTGAAGCAAGGGGAAAGAAGGACCCTTCCCACAATATAGGAACACAAGTTGAGTTCATTACATTCATTAACAGGTGGAAACTTACATCAAACTTCAAATTGGCCACTGTCCTAATATTTCTGTCGACCAGTGTATCTTTGAAAACATTGTGTACAATGTTAGTTTAACGATGTGTTCTGAAAAGCTTTCTTTCGCTTTTACCACAAACCATCGTGGCCCTACGGCCTTAGGTTCGTTGAGAATCTATCTGTCACTCAATACATGTATACTTAAGAACTGACTGCCGTCGTGATTTGGACTGTAACCCATAATATTATTTTAGATTTGCTTTCCCAATGTTCTGCCAACTTAAACAAGACGGTGTTACAGAAGAGTCTCTGGCAGGTAAAATGTTGTCGGTGTTGTTATATACCTACGAAGGAACTCTTGGTGTAACAACTCTGAGCTTATGATCATCAAGACAATCGCGTTTTGCTAACAGGGATGTTTTGTCTGATAATACGATGTTCACCTGTACCACGAGTCAGTCAAAAAGAATCGCTGACTTCATTATACACAAACCTATAGCTTGTACTTGTGAGGTATATGTTTATTTTAAGCGTGAAACGAATCACGAAGTCATCATACCAATTGAAAACACAGCTAGTTAACGTTTTTTTATTAAAATCGAACAATTATAGACCGTATCGTATACTCATCATTGGCCACCTTGCCCGAGTAAAACAGTACGTATCGGGTTTTCGATAAGTGGCGTATTGCAAATAGATTCCTGATGTTAATCCATTGATTCGAATGGAAAGTTGCAGTCTGACATTGATTGGCTACAAGATGTGTGGCAACGTGTGTTGACCCCTCTGACGGCAGTAGACTAGGACGTGCATGAAATACATGTAGACTTGGTTGTTGCATCATCAGTGATGTAGTGAATATTAAAGAAAGGGAAATGAATTAATAGTCCAACTTGAGAGGCAGGCCATAGATAGATGAGTCACCAACCATTGTGCAATAAAAAAGGACACTCCATCCAATGTCCTCCTACACAATAGACGAAGAAAGAGGCTTGTACATGTACGTACATTGTACATTATATTCATGTACATTACATCAGTCGGGAGTCAGTCTGCTATGGATCCGATGTGCGATATTATTGTATAACTCACGCGATATGATATTAATTTCTTGATGCTCTAATGTGTATTTATATGAATCTAATGGCCAACTCCCACCCATAAAAGAACTTGGGGCTACTAAAGGATTTGTATCATATACAATGTATCCGGGCAAACGTGCAATATTTTGAAATATCTCCATTACCTCCGAAAGTAAGAAAACTAATGTTGACGTGAGTTGAGTTAAGCACCCTACTTCCGGTCAGGCCACAGAGTATCCCGGGGTCGCCGTATCACAAACGGATATTGGAAAAATTCCCATGTAATCCGGAAAATGATATCGTCAGATAAGATAAGAAAAGCTTGCTTTGACAGAGTCGATCAAGAATTGATGAAAAAGGCTGGTCCCATTTGTCTTCTTTATTCGTTCTGTTGCTCCGATATCTTCGTTGTATGTCGCTGATTAACAGAAACGGATATTCCTAAACACGTGCATGCAAGTTTCTGGTTGTAATCAAAAAATAAAATAGTTAAAATTGTGGTCTGTTCTTTAACCATTTTAAAAACGTTTCGTTACTTTGAAGATATCCAACATAGAGCACAAAAAAACGACACACAAAATGATAGTAAACATAAAAGTCGTCTCCGAATTTCGCAAATTTTCTTCTACCCCGGTTGGGGTCGAAAATTTTCGAAATTCGGAGACGACGTAATGGGCCGATTTTTAAACGATAGTTAAGGTAAACCTCGGTTTAACCATCGACTTTTCTGACAAACCGTAAATTAACCAAAGTAGGCCTAAACATTTTGACTTTTAGAATGTTTGGCTATCAACGATTCATAAAATCGAAAAATTCACTTCGATTAACAAACAGTTTGTCAACTGAGGGTTAATGAAACCTGATGGTTATCTCAACCATCGTTTAAA
The DNA here is from genome assembly GCA_002633025.1 of Notospermus geniculatus. Taxonomy (NCBI): domain Eukaryota; kingdom Metazoa; phylum Nemertea; class Pilidiophora; order Heteronemertea; family Lineidae; genus Notospermus; species Notospermus geniculatus. Next base: position 45,236 of record NMRB01000964.1, on the reverse strand, counting down.
AAATCGGCCCTATGTTTACTATCGTTACTTTGAAGAAGTATGCTTCATCTCCATTTGTCAACTTCGACTTCCTGACATTTCGTGGCCAACAGTTGATGCAAAGTTTCCTGACGCAGGTGTATAAGGCTAAAACTGAGCATAAAACGGGCCGTGTGCTTGTCTTCAGTCACGATGTATACACGTAATGCTCATTTTGGGCTTTTAAGGCGTCAGGTCCGTAAACACTCCGAAATAACATTGCACTGGCATTTGACACGCCGTTGGCTAGTATTTTGTGGCCATCATTATGGAGATTCATTGTAACTCTGTTTTTCCTCAAAACAGATTTGTCATGTTCTAACTCTATTACTTGGCGTGCTGTACGCTACAACGATGTAATTCGTTGGCAGCCGCCATGTCGAAGTTGTATCGTGCTGCAGTGACGCAAAGCTAGCAAATGGAGAATTGGCTATATGGACAGTCATGACAGTCAGGCATAAAATACCGGTCTTTTGAAACATAGTCGATGCAATGCAATAGCGTTTGGTTTTATGGTCCGTATTATGTTCAACCTCGCGTTCATTAGCCTCGTTACTCCTATGCCTGGACAAGATGAAAACCGTAGTTGTGTAATCATCGTTTTAGTCTGATCAGCTGCATGCAAACCTATATTTGCTGTCCACAACTAACAACAGCATTGGAGCGAAAGAGGTGTGGCTGATGATCATGTCGATGGAAAACTGGTGCTATTTTGCAAACATCATGTATTGAAATGACAAACACAGAAATGCGTGTATTCAACAGGATGACAAAGTGCTTCAGATCATAACTACTAGTAATTCAATGCAAATGGGTACATTATAGCATGATGAACTTCTGGTAAAGCATAATTGATACCAAATTGACTTTATGATGCAACTATCGAAACATAGGTAATGAAAGATACTTGACTTGGATTAACGCATACCATGATGACGTGAGTTCATTTGAAATATAAGGTAAACTGGGGTAATAGTAGCCCCGGGGTAATAGTAGCCCCTAGCCTAGATAAAGTTCAGGGCCCGGTTGCACAAAAGCATTACTAGGCGTAGTATCATTCTATCTCCTAGTTGACTTCTAACTTCGTATACAAACGCATAAGTTAGAAGCCAACTAGGAGATAGAATGATACTACGCATAGTATGCTTTTGTGCAACCGGGCCCAGGACACTGACTTTATCATTGGACCCAAGAACTGGGCTTTGTACAGGAGAATGGGACCCAACGTACAGCTAACTTGGGGGATTTACACCCCATAAATGTATTACCAACAGATAGAAACATGGTGCCTTAATTGCTAGGGGCTACTCGTACCCAGGGGCTACTATTACCCCAGTTTACCTTACATGTAGGCTACCGTGTGGACTGTATGACGAGGGCGAAACGACATGACCCCATTACCCTGACTTAAAGTTAAAAGTTAAAGTTTGGGTTTATAGTCTGATATCAACAACAATAGAGGTGTCATCCGACTTTACACTTTAACCCCAGTCTATCCTGAAACCTTTCAGTGGAACTCAGATGAGCTGCTCATTCAGCGCTACAATCCGAGCATTTCAACTTTCGGCTCAGTGGGATAAAAGTTGCAAACGGGGAACACATGCACGCTTCAAGCAATGAATATGTGAAGAAAACATCGATAATTATGTCGATTTGTTGTGAACGCTTCGAACATTACATGTAAAAGCATTTCTTACTCGATGGATTTGCTTTTTTTTCATGTCGCTCAACGTGTTGTCTCATGATTGCCTTGCGCAAACAATACCAAACACGACTTAGAAGAAAACTTACCAGTTCTAGTAAAGATGTTAAACCCGGGAGACCCTTAGAATTAGTTTGAAATAGGTTTGGAGCCTGATCTACCTGTGATGTTTACATGTGCGTCTACGGGAGGTAATGTGACGTACGTGTGCATGTGGGCAAGCAAGACTTCGACAAAGCCGGCCGGAGATCACCATGCTGGTTTCTGAAGTCGAATTGGTAGTGGTATGTCCAGCAAATTTCTTTGTAGCCTTCGTTCCGTTGCATCTTAATGAGTCTTCGGTTTTCATTGATTAAACAGGTACATCACAGAATCCGCGAGCGTTTGATGTGTCAGGTAGACCATGCAGTCGTTTATGCTTAGCTCTGTGTCTGTCCTTTTTCCTTTTCTTCTTCCTTAAAGCTTTGGAATCGTAGACTGACGCGTTCAAACTGGTCTTACTCTTGTCCACAGTATATGTATTGTCATAGCTATAGCCATCTTGTCCAAACAAGGCCATCGACTGCGTCTTTGGCCTTGTCCCAGTCATGTCATCTTTTGCGTTAACTCATAAATTATAAATGAATCTGACCCCTACTTGACCCGCCTCCGAGCCAATCAGAACTCGTGAAACAAATCGCCGTTCGGCATTTTCTCTTCTCTTCCCGCACGCATTTGTTACACGGATTTTGATTGGCACGTCGATTCGCCTTCGCACACCGATGATTGGGTGAGGCTCTGAGCTCCTCAGAAGCGGGAAATGTGATGGATTCAAACCAGGCTAGATGGGCGTCAGGCCAGATAGACTGGTGAGAACCAGATGAGCTATAGTCGAACTGTGGAACACTGCTTTAAAGCAATTATCCTTGCTTTAAAAAAAGTAAGTCTTCCGCCAGATAATCATTAAATAACGTCTTTCCTCTTTGCTTGTAGGCCATAATCTGTGCTTGTGTAAAGCGTAGCCCTATACGAATTCTAGGGTGCTCCGGTGTGAGGTGCGAATTCCAGCCTGCCACATCGAATTGGCCATGCACCAACACTGCTGTCCATCACTCGGTATAGATTACACTGACCAGTTACCAGTTAGAACGCACTTTCTCTCTGCATGATGCAAGTTGACCTTCTTATTTCTGACTTTCCCTCCATCGGAGAGGCATTTATCTGAGGCATTTGAAAAATGACTGCCTCTCTTTCCAAGTTTCAAGATGAATGAAGAATTAGATTTGGCGACACTGGTAACTTAAAAGCCTTATCTCACTTGTCTTGTTATAATCGATGAGGGATCCGGCTGAGATAGCACGCATGCATCGTTTGTTGAATAAAGCTTCCCATGTCTCTTGCAACTCACATGGGATTTAACATGCTTAGTGCATGGGGATCTGTAATGACTGCTTTGGGTCTTAAGTGGCTTTTTACTTTTGCAAGTAAATCAAGCCAAATTAGGCACCACG
>NMRB01000964.1:19566-33995 GCA_002633025.1 Notospermus geniculatus | reverse complement strand
CACTCTGGAAATTGCCTTTTCATTTATCACGAAAATGTGACACGTGTAAATGATTTTACCACGTGGTAGGCCAAATGAATTTTACACGCCCCACTGGGAATGGGAGAACCAATGAACCCTTTATGACTCTGCAAGAAAATCCCCATGGTATGACGTAGTTTTGGAATGGCTGCATGGTAGCGAAACTCGTCTCTTCATCGGCCGGCGTAGCTTCCATCCTACTCAAACTGGCGCGCGGAAGTCCGGGGCGATAGAAGGCCATGGTTCTCTGTAGATTACAGGAGCAGGAAAAGAAAGGGGCCACATTCGCATCCCCAAATAGGATTTCCGTGGCCTGGGGCCGATGCAGAGCCAAAGAGACTGTCATATCAACTAACTAATTCCCTGCTTGACGAATGGGTGGCTGTTTTCTACTACATGCTGAAGATATCGGCAGTAGCGAACAACTTATCAAGCTCACAATGATGTTCTGTAAACTATTTTGTAATGCTATTTATTTAATAAAGCAACGCTTACAGGTATAAATGCGAAATTATCACGGGTGTTGTAAAATGTAGGCCTAGGCCTAGGCGACGGTGAATTTAATGAGGCTATTCTAAATTAGCAATATTTGGCATACATACATGTACATGTACACTGGTGGAAAGAAATATTAGGACACTTTCAAAATTCCTAGTCATTTTCCTCTTTTGCCTTCCTTTTGTCTCTAACCACTATTTTCTTATTGATGAAAACATTTTTACCTTGGCAAGTGGGTTAATCTCCCATGAGATAGTCTATACCAAAGGTTATTGACAAGGGGTTGCTGATATATATGAATAACAAAGATAATTATGATGGGTGCCATTCAAATCTCTCAAATTCAAAGGCTAAAGCTATTGGAGGTGACAAGAATGGACGAAGCACATCATGATTGTCTTTGTTATTCATCAGAAAACTCATGTCAATAGCCTTTTACATGGGTAATCTCATGGGATTATAACCCACTTGCCAAGGTAAAAATGTTCTGATTAATAAGAAAAATAACCAATGGTTAGAGACAAAAGAGGAAAATGACTTAGAATTTGGAAAGTGTCCTAATATTTCTGTCAGCCAGTGTACTGTTAGTTTGTTCTACAGGCAATATTAGTGTCTGGCGCTAATAGGGTGTTGCCGATGAACAACAACCTTATGTCAGAGCCAAAAAACAACAAAACCGTCCTGGTAGAAGTCGTGCCAGTGAAAAATCTTTGCTGTGTGAGCACGGCGACATTCTCGTCAAAAAAGCGGATTGTAAATAGTAGGCTACATGTAGATGGTTTGTCCGAGTCTAAAGAACGAGAAAGCACAAAATGAAAAATATCAAGAAAAATTAGTCAACTTCCAGAATCTAGCGAATTTTCGACCCCAACCGGGGTCTTCCCTCCTCAGAGAGGCACTTTTCAGTTGGAGAGAGTGATTCAGATTCTCCAACTGAAAAGTGCCTGAGGAAGACCCCGGTTGGGGTCGAAAATTCGCTAGATTCTGGAAGTTGACTAATGGATATTTATCATTAGATGGTTTGTCTACATGGGTTATACCAAAAATTCATAAGCGAGCTCGCTTATGAATTTTTGGTTATACAATAGTTGCCTGCCTCTTCCTAAAACGAGTCCAAAATTGCCGTCTGCCTGTCATTGTTGTTTTTAATTAGTGGAATAGTTAGGATCACTTGCCGACAGATCAGAGTCTACAACAAATTGAATCCCAACATTAGCGAGGTTTAGCACCTCTCCGACTCCGACTTCAACTACGAGAATGAATTGCAGTCCGCCATGGACATCCTTGATAAAAACGATTTGATAGACGTTTTCAATTCGTAAAACACCACAAATTGAAGGCAGAAAAATTTGGCCTTACAAATCGGAAGTGCAGATAAATGATGAATATTGAAGTCGTAATCCTAGTCGTTACGACTTGAAACACGACTATAATATCTTGCCATTCATGTGCACTTCAGATTACGAGTCAAAATTATTCTGCCACAAAGTTATGCCATTTTACGATTTGCAAACGTCTATCAAATAGTTTTTATCAAGGATTTCTAGAGCGGACTGTAGGCCTAATTCATTCTCGTAGTTGTAGTCGGAGTCGGAAACGTGCTGAACCTCGCTAGTATCACTTCAGCGTCACACTACTACATGCCTTGCTACATCACAAATCCTATAGGCCTACCAGGTGTAATGTTTTCACGAGTGCGGCCATTGTTCTGTGCGACTCTCATTTTTTGGAACACACTGGGAAACAGACTCACTGTTTCTCTGTGTGTCGCTCAAAGACAAGTGGCTGCTTATTCCGTCAATCAAATTGTAATGTCGCAGTGGCACACGGGCCACACTGAAAAACGTTACACCGGTAGCAATAGGGAGGTTTCGAAATCAAACGATAAACGTAAACGTTAACGTTAACGACAACGTTATTTTTATTTTTGTAAATGCAATATAAAATCTGGTTAATGTGTAGTACGAAAAATAACGCTGTCGTAAAATTTACGTTTATCGTTTGATTTCGAAACCTCCCTATTGAAGCCTGAACACGGTCAGTTAAACACTTCACTTGTCGCAGGTCTGTGACACTGTTGATGCAAGTGTTATGAGATTATACGGTGTCCATTACGCGAACTGTCGAAATACGTAAACTCATGTTTTCCAAAGCACAGAAAATTTACCTTCCCCAACTTACAATCGCCTGAAAATGCAAGTATTCGACCCTGACAAGGGCCTTTTTCAGGCGCAATCACTAAAATTAAACAACTTCCATAATTAAGATGTGGATAAAGTCAATCCGAATCTTGAGCAAGCCCTCTAAATACAAAACTATAATAGGCCACGCCACCTTGTTATAATCAAGTCACTGGGCCTAAACAGACAGGGGCCATGCAATGAGCAGCAGGTGCATGGGGCTTGGGTGGCTAAAGTTGATAACCAAGGAAGCTAATTAAGGAGCTAAGATGAACCAAAGGGTGAAAAGGTGAAAGAGCCAATTCAGTTAACCAGTGCTTCTCTTTTTGATTCATTTTCCTAATTAGCTCCTTAAAATTAGCTTCCTGAGCTTTCAACTTTAATAGCCACCCAAGCCCCATGGACCTTCTGCTCATTGGCCCCTGTCTGTTTCGGCCCAGTGACTTGGTTATAACAAGGTGGCGAGGCCTATTATAGATTTGTATTTAGGTGTTACTCAGATTCCAATTCACATATCTCATCTTCTTAAAGTCGGTTTTTTGTGATTGCGCCTCTTGCCGGGCCAAAAATTTGTATAAAATTTTCAGACGATTTTCTACATATTTGACATTCGGAACGACCTGAGGCGAACTGCTTCTGTCCTCTGGGCGGCGCATTTCACCTCGGACACAAGTCCAAGGCAGCCATATTGTTATCAACAAACCCACGTGACCGCCGGCGTCAGGACCGTGGGACTATTTTGGCCGAATATGTTAAGATGTTGAACCTTCTTTGCTGGATAAGTTGAGGCCTATCATATATAAACGTACCGGTATCTCAACCAATCTGCCAATTATTGATCCAATAACGCACAGTTAATTTTGTGTGACCTAGTTAGCTCATGCGTAGGGTGCTGCAGGTGTGATGAGGCGACCGCATCCAAACCCACAGAATAAACTGAAGGGAATCGTTGCGCATTCAAGATGGCTGCCTTGGAATTATATCCGAGGAGAAATGAGAGTGTCTACGGAAATTGCCGAGCAGTTGCCTTCGGAAGTTCCGATTGCATATTTGATATACCGTGTGTCGTTTGTGTGCTGCTATAACCACTCACTTACTTAGAGTGGACGTTAAAAACATGACGTTTCATATTACCACTTTGGGAGAAAGCCTGACCACAATACGAACATGAATAAGGCTTGTCCCCGGTGTGAATACGCATGTGTTTCGTGTATGTTGAATAGTCACGTGATTTCTTCCCGCACTGTGAGCAGACATACGGCGTGGCTCCGGTGTGGATTCGGCGATGGACGGCGAGAGTTGACCGTGTTGCCAGAATCTTGTCGCAGACGACGCACACGAAGCCAGTCTTCCGTGGCTTGTCTTCACTGGTTGGAATCGGTGACGGACGAGTGGACGAGACTTTTGACGGGGTTTTGCGAGATCGCTTTCCGGTAGTGCCGAGCTGTGGATCTGGAGACGTGACTTCAGCGGGTCGTTTCTTTCCCCGGCGACTCCCAGCAGACGAATTCACATTTGACCTTTGACATGATGTTTCAGCGGAGAGCACGCCCACAACGTCCAGAAGGCTCTGTAGCGACTGTGACACATACAACGGCGTTGGACGATAATCGCAGCGTGAGAGAAACGGATCTTCATTCCACATACATGTAGCAACGGCTCCGCCATCTTGAATTCGTGGTGTCACTTCCGGGTTTTCGCACTCTCGCTGTCTCGCCCCGTTCGTGATCACTTCTCTACCAAGGTCAGGGAATTTGCGATGAGACGACACCGAATACGTGTGGTCCAGACGGAGTCCTTTCTGCATCTTTGAATAGCGGAGGGAGACTGGACTCAGGACGGCGCTGGCTTTTGTCTCTGGTGATATTTTCTTGCCCCCTTGGGAAGAGACGGGTGACGGTCTGTAGTACCCATCGTCACAGACGCGGTGCATATTCATGAGGAGATTGGCAATATCGTAGATTGTGTCCTCACTCCTGAAAAGGAGAAAAAGAAATTATGAGATAACAAAAACTTTTCATAGCTAGACGAATGAAATCATGTTACCTCATGACGTCAGGCTCTATACTGGTACCCTGCCCATACACTGCGCGTTCTTCATGTGTGCAGAATAGGTGTAAAGTCGATGTTATTCCATTGACGGACTCCGGATGAATACAGTGGTGCCACCAAATAGGCTGGTGGCCTATCATGTTCTGGAGGTAGGCCTACTTTGAAAGTGCCTTATGGGCGTTTCTATTTCTCTTGACCACTACCGTGGCGTGGTGGTCAACGCTGGAATCTCCATTCGACAACATTTACAAGAACGCACTGAGAACTAGCTCAGTGTGATGGAGATTACATGTATCAATTCCACCCAGAAGACAGTACATCATTCTGTTCACCTTTCTATTAGCTGTCTGCTTGGTGTTCGAATCGCGACATCTTCGTCCATACTTTCCGCACCGGAATTATGAAGAGATCCGAACGAAGGCCTCGACATCTGAAAAAGAAACAGGTGGAATTACAATAAATGACAGTATTTTCCTCAAGACTGCTCACTTGTCGGCCTACACTGATATGCTGAGCTGAGTCTCCGTACCTGCCGAACACCGAAGGACACGCGCTGTCACCTACATGTAGGCATATCAAGTGAGTTCGATATCAAGTGAATTTCGGTGAGTTTTTCGCCTCGCGAGGCAAGCTCTCGTGTGCGCGTATTTTTCGGTGAGCTATCTGCTGAGCAAACGGCCTCGAATGACTTTTTGCTCAGCAGATAGCTCCAGTGTGCGGCAGGCTTAAGCTCGTGCGCTGGTAGCAGTGATTGGAACCCTTGTCAGGGCAAAAAGATGTCAAGCTACTCACCTTTAGCAGAAACTCCCTTCGACCACGCCTAACACTTGGAATACGGAATGATGAATCCTGACCACTTTTCAAATAGCCCGAGATGCAAGGAGAAACTGGATAAATCGTTCAGAAGACTTGGCTGTGTGATTAGACAGGCCTCCTGGATCACCTTTTATCCAGACTCGGCCTAATTACTCCACCAAAAATCATCCAATCAGAGTGGAGAATAAATTGTGCCCTCCAAATCGTGGCACATTGAGCAGGCAATTAGGCTTAGTTAAGTAAAGTAATATACTTACGTTTGATGTGCCGAAAGGCCCGCTTGTCTTCTTCGCTCTGATTGGTTCATGGCGTCTGGTTTGCCACCCAAATACGCGCGCTTCGCCTCCTACACTGCATGATGATCGAAAGACCAGTGACTAGTCTTGCGCAACCAAACTCTTCATGTAGCACTTAAGGGACTGGCGATCCCGGAAGGAACGCGCCCGTCATTAGCAACGATTATTCTGATTGACTGAAGGGAATGCATGGTGGGGAACCATGCGGCAATATCGCAAGCGATCAGGGGTGGCCGCATGGAAACTCCGCTATCGCAAGCGGAGCCCATCTGCCGATAGTGCTGTAGGCCCTACATTTTCCCCCCGGATTTTTCCATGCATTTTAACACCGATGGAGGCTGTCGAAGCACTTGATGATTGAAGGGTCCTTTTTTGGCGCAGCAGACTTGAAACGAAGTATGGATCCATTATATGACCGAATAGTTTTCAATGCGCTATGTTCCTAACGAGCATAAGATCGGGAACCATGTTGTTTTTGGTCATGGTGCCTGTGTGTCTGAAGTCTATGAAGCAGTCCGTCTTGTATTTGGGGACCGAGCTTCGCCCGTTCTGGCTCAGTTCGTCTTGTTGCGTCATCATGCTGAGCAGATGCGGGACGACTTCCCAGAAGCAGCTGAGGTGATTGATCGAAGAATACATCTTCGTGGATGATTTGCTAATACCTTGCGTATGTTTCAAATGGATAATGCATTAGCCTCATTCTGAATGCAGCGGGGTCTGGAAGCCATGTTCCCGGAACGCCGCGACGCGGCCAACCTGCGAAGCAATCTGACGTCAAAAGTGGAACGCTGCTGTGATATGGTTATGTAAATAATTTTTCGAGAATGACTAAAAATGGGCTGTGCTTTGCGACTAAGGCGCGTTTGAGGCTGGAACGCATGGGGAACGATGAAGACGGTATTAAAAGACTGAAGTTTGAGACGTGGAATTGAGTAAGCAGAGCGTGAAATTATTATTTGCGGGCCTAATTTAGGTTTGGTGTATACGTCACACAACGCCGCCGCCTGGTGGTCGCCTGGTTACCCAGCCTCGTCCCAGGTGTAGTCTCGCGCAGCCGTTTCGTGCACCTCGTCCCAGGTCTAGTCTCGCGCAGCCAGCCGTTTCGTGCAAGACGTCGCCCGTGTTAGTGCGCTTTCTGCACATGCGTATCTTCCCCGAATGTGGACCGGGGCAGTGCTCGAACCAACCGTGGCTCGGAGCGTAGGCCTGTAACACACCCGAACCATGGAGAGGTACACCCCTCCATGGTTCGGGTGTGTCCATCGTTCATGTCATTGTATGCCAAGCCACTGTTCTGTTGTCGTCGACGTTACAATTAATCCATATTGGCCTGACTCCAAGGGCCTACTCAATGTATCTCAAGCCGCCCAGCTGAACCAACAATGACTGGTTCCGATTCCTCTGGGTGACATAACCTACCACTCTGGATCTCATTTCGACTCCTGCAGCTTGCTGTTTAGCGCTGCACACAGAAATACACGTTAGGCCTACCGGTATACGATAGGCACGATGTACAGGTTTGTACACACAGTAGAGTCTTTCTCCAACCCTAGGCCTATCTCAAAGGGGCTTAATATCACAAATGAAACTGACATCACAAAATTATGGTAATGGCTTTTATTAGCTCTTACTTCAGAATACAGAATCAAGTAGGCCTACGCGACGGTTCTTTGTCTCAGATGGTCGTAAGAGACAAGTCTTCACCATAGCCTTCGAGGAATTATACTGACAGTATAATTCCGCCGACACACCGTCGCTTAATCTGTGTACGAGGGCAAGCATCGCCACTTGGATTCAACTATCAGACATCTGCCGCATTTGACATCACGACAGTCCTGCTGCTTGTATGGTCTGCACTCTTTTAAGTGGTCGAACGATCCTCTCTTCATCCTGAATAAGCAAAAAGGACCCGGTGAGATAGAATCTAATGCCTCGTAAATTGTATCTCAAAATCGACTACACAGATTTATACAGAAGTGTAGAATACACAAATACACACATATTTTAGTTTTTGTTTCATCAAATTCTGATGAGTAGTTTGGAAGATATCGAGGAATATGTGTGTGAAAGTGCCAGTGCTATTTTCTGTACCGTACAGCAAGGAACTACACTGTAAAAACGAATGGGCTCGAGAGACCCATGATTTTGTCCACTACCTGGACACATGGGTTTTGAAACGTGTTCAATGGAGAATGGGTCCATGGTGCCCAGAATATTTGTTCTTCGAGCCTGAAACGGACAGGTCTATAGGTTCCAGTAACCCATAATGAGAGTTTCATAGGTCACTTTGGCCCATCTACGAATGCTACCGTGGGGTGTTGGCACCCATGAGCAGCAATAGTAGATGGACCAAAGTGACCTGTGAAACTGGTCATTATGGGTTACTGGAACCTAAGGACCTCCTCGTTTCAGGCTCGAAGAACAAATATTCTGGCTACCATGGACCCATTCTCACCTCAAACCCACGTGTCCAGGTAGTGGACAAAATGGTTTTTACAGTGTAGCCAGGGTCGAAAATGCTAATTTATGCGTGATGTCATTGCAGGAATAAATGAGATCAAGTCTGAGTCATCCAATGTGGAGAAAAGTTCATTTTCATTTACATATTTACTAATAGACAAATTTCTGAATTCAATCTTTCACACGAATAGGCCTACGTAGGTCCATTACGGCACTAAATGCATGCTCATTATGCAAATTCCTGAGATACGTCTTCAAATTAGGCTGCACATTCTCCTCTGACCAAATCCATCACATGTTGTACATTAATTTTCTAACCAGTTGGAACTTTTCAATGAAACAAAACGTACCTTGATCAGCATTATACATGTATTTTAAAAGTTGTAAAAATAGGTGCAACTGCGACTTTTATATTGGAGCATGGAAGTATTATAAAGAGGTCTCCATAATATTTCCATGTTTAGGAATATGGTGGCTGGGCGACAATTTAATCCCTGTCATACCGATTTTGCTGGAACGCGTCTCAAATCGGTTAATTGTGAACTTAAAGTGATCTTTTCCCCGGCCGCATAAAGCTGGGACCTCCGGAACATCGCTTGCCCATGGTGGCAGAGACACAGAATATGGTGAGAAGGAGAACGATAGCTATCTTCATCTTGGGACTCGGAATGAGCGGGTCAGTTTGAGAGAACTCGGTGATGTGATGGGAATCAATAAACCCCTTCATGTTTTATAGGTTTCGGACAAAACCAGCTGTTGTTCGGCCGCTTCTCCACACCCAGGCCGAACGATTTCTTTTGTTCGTTTAACACCTACTGGGTTTCTCTTCCATTAAAAATACTACTACAGATGTGGTAGGAGGATGCTTACTTCCGACAAATCCGACATAGGGGGCGGCACAAACGGGCGAGCGCCTAGAAGGTCACCTTCCTCCTGGACTCGGGATTGTGTGTATTTTTGGTCGGGAGGCAAGTTGATTAGCACAGGCACCACTCTCCCATCCTGGGGTTACTAAATATTCTTCGCACTGTCTCGTTCCGTGACGTCACACCGCGTGGTCCGGACCCCGAAAACCCGATTTTGGGCCGTATTCCAGAAGCTTCCTTAACTCTAAGGTTTACCTTTAGCTATTGTTTGCAGGGCAGAAAAAAAAGCTTAAAGTGGACCTTAGAGTTAAGGAGGCTTCTAGAATACGGGCCTCTATCTCTGCGCTGTTTAAAGGGCCACTATATTGCCACATTTTGTCGACAGCCGGCGCCACCGGCGGTGATTGCATCATTCTCCAATACCGTAGTTCTGCCTTCCACCCCAGTGTTGGAGAATGTATGATGACAAATAATATGTGGACACCCTGAGAATGAGAGTTATTCTACATGGGGCGAGGTTGATATTAAGCGCCGTATTTCAACAACATAGAGATCTCCCGTTGAAGGAGCACGGTATTGCCACTTTTTCTCGACAGCCGGCGCCACCGCGCCACTCTCCAACCCAAGGGTCTGACTACGTCTCGGCGAATGACCTGATTTACTGCGTACATTTCGTAATGCATTTTTAGCTCACCTGGAGTGAGCTCTTGTCGTGGGTCTGCATCCGTCGTCCGTCGTCGTCGTCGTCCGTTAGCAGGGCACGTTTCGTAACCGCTGGAGCTATTGATCTGAAACTTGGTACATATATACCCCTAGGTCAGATGACCTATGACACCAGGTTTCGGACCGATTTGACTGTTAGCTTGGCCACCAGGTGGCGGAAACCAAAAACACAAAAAGTGCAATAACTCCTGAACTAATGACTGGATCACCTCCAAATTTTTATCATAAGTGTATCTAATGAGGGTACATTACATATGTAACGGGCTTTTGGTTTGACCTACTTTTCAAGGTCGCAGAGGTCAAAGTTCAAAATTTTGCCTTTAAGTGGCACGTTTTGTAACCGCAGGTGCCATTGGCCTCAAATTTGGTACATATATACCCCTAGGTCAGATGACCTATGACACCAAGTTTTGGTCCGATTTGACTCTTAGCTTGGCCACCAGGTGGTGGAAACCAAAAACACAAAAAGTGCAATAACTCAGGAAATAATGACTGAATCATCTCCAAATTTTTATCATTGATGCTTCTAACGAGGATGCATGACATAAGTAAGGGGTTTTGATTTGACCGACTTTTCAAGGTCACAGAGGTCAAAGTTCAAAATTTAGTCATTTGGCACTGTGTTTCGTAACTGCTTGGGCTATTGACTTGAACTTGGTACATATACACCCTATGTCAGATGACCTATGACACCAATTTTCGGTCTGATTCGATTCTCTGCTTGGCCACCAGGTGGCCAAAACCAAAGCTCAAAGTCCAGTAACTCCTGAACTCTTACTGGATTGCTCCAAATTTTTATCAGGTGCATCCTACGAGGATACATGACCCTGGAACATTTCAATTTAACATTTGTCATTTGTTTTTCTGGTACGTTCACCCAGGTGAGCACATGGTCCATGGACCATTTCATTGTAGTTCGTCTTACTGCCGCTAGCTGGTTCCCTCTACGTCCCCCGTCGTGTATATTTTATAGTTTTCTGTACTCAAAATGAGTGAGGAAATAAATCTTATCTATCTGTCGGCAGTCAAATATTAACGCATATGTTTAGCGCAGGGTAGGGAAGGAATACTCTGCCGCTTTAAATCATGTTCATTGGTTCCTTAATCCGTCATGGGAACAGTAGAAACGGACATTGGTGCCAGGGGACTTCCATTCCTGTTACACTCGTTCATACATGTGGCCTGTATTTGTCAGTACTTCTGCGTGATTGAAGTACTTTGATCATCTCTACACAGATGTTTTTGAATGGACTGAACATACTTGGTCCATCTCGAAACTTAGAAAAAAACTTATTATTAGTACTGGGTATATTCTGTTTACAGTTCCGTACGCGTATAGTGTCACAGCTCCAGGCCAAGTCATGCAATAGAAGAGAAGGCGACTGAGTACGCCTAGCAGGTGAAATTGACTAGAGAGAAAGCATTCCTTTGATTTACAACAAGAGGCCCATGGGCCTCGCGCTCAGCTGACATTTGATGCCTCAGTTTGACATGTTTGATAGGCTAAGGCATAAGAGGTACTGCAGTCTTAGGACAGTTCGTGGATGATGTCAGATTTTATCCACCAAGTGTGCATGTTTGGATGGGATAAAGTCTGCTAATGGGGATGGCGTAATTTTTTAATCCCGACAGGTCGGCGCTGTGACCATTTTAGGTGTTGACGTTGCGTCATGAGAAAATGACCTGTACATTTTTCTACAGAAATAATGACACAAAAACGTTGCTATTATCGCCATCGTGTCTCTTATTTTAAGAAAAAACCTAATGAGATTAAAAGAAAATTTCATCTGGTACACAATGATGTAAGTTTTACTCTCGGGTGACCAAAACAAACGGGTTATTTTCATGCCAGAAATAAATGGAAATAACGTTAGAAAAACAACATTTTGGTCACAACGCTCGCAGCGACGCCGTGTGGTGCTAGTACTGCGCCGTCCTCTATGATTAGAGACTCGGTCCAATACAATTTTGCCAAGAATGAATCACATTTACTTTTTGGAAAGGCTACGGTTTGCATACATGTGTAAGAGAATAATTCATTTGTCTGCTGTGGCGAAGACTTCGCTGTTCTATGATTTCGACAGTTGATCCCTAATTGCCATTCCTATGCTGTGTCGGCTGAGAGTGAGTTCTTCAAATTCAAGACACTTCCTTGCTCCTCTCTTTAGCAACAGCAGCATCAGTGATCTGGGGTGCTTCGGCAACCAGGATCGATCTTGAATAGAGTGGGAAGGGGTTAAATTGTACACGACAGGCCTAAAATCCTTGGTGAATCGAGATACATGTCAGATCNACGCCGGGGTAATGTACAACCTCATTTGTAGGGGAATACTGCGAATGAAAGGATCCAATGTGATATATACATTTAGGTGATTCAGCTTTGTAGCATATCTGCAGAAGGTTGGCCTAGGAAGCCCGACTGTATGCATTAGGTGACTCTTTCTCCCTCCCCACCTTGATAAGACTGGTCTCCTGTCCAACCTATATATAGCCAGTGGTAACAGCGAGGTTGGACTGATACCATGTAGAAACAAAAATGGCCGCAATACCTTCATCACTTGAGAAGTTCAACGCGCTGTTATAGCATGACTTAACCCTTCATCAGGTAAGGTAACATGCTTCAACTCATTCTTTTATGTATAGCAACACTCCCAATACCTAATTGGTAACTTAGATCATTCAAATAGATAAATTTGAACAGTCTTATCGAGCATGCATATACGACGTTGCCTAAAGGTCAAAGGTTACATCGGCCGACGCGAGATACAAAACCTAGCACATACTGTTGAGTTTTAAAAGAAACGTCCATCTCATCTCTAAAGAATATACATGTACCTATATGTAGGGGCCTACATGTAAATGTATGGTCTATTGCCTGATGAGGCGCCACATCATTCATACCTTCTTTGGTCTTGTCAATTTCAGTGTGATCAAGTTCAAAATGAATACAGTCATTTGCCGCAGCCAGTTAATCACCCAGTGACTTTTTCAAGTTTGTTGCATAATTACACCAAAGGTAGGTGCACGACGTAATAGGACATATGAATAAAGACTAGCAATTGCTTTTACTTCAGATTTGTACAGCTTAGCCTAGTGCATTTGTATTAGAAAATTCAGGTAAAAGCATTTACTAGTCTTTATTCATATGATTCAATGTATGAGTTGGTTTAATTTGTTAATTTCAACTAGGCCTATGTTTCGATGTACGTATACGCCTAGTATTAGTGGGTTATCAAACGATAAACGTTAACTTTACGACAACATTATTTTTCATACTACGAATTCACCAGGTTATATATTGCATTTTGGGTACAATAACGTTGTGCCGGGTAAGGTTAACGTTTATCGTTTGATTTCTTAAACTCCCTATTCCAAGTTCAGTCTTCCTCTGCAGATCTGTTAGTCACGGACCTGAATATCTAGATACCCAGGTCCGTGATTTCAGGGTCGGATCCAGGGTTGACAAAGGGGGGACGTAACTCGGCGGAGGTGGTGGGCACCCAAAGCGCAACCCAAAGTGGGGTCTGGGGGCCCTCCCCAAGAAAAATTTGACAATTTAAGTGCTTTTAGATGCATTTTCCTGGCATCTGAGAACAAAATACTCGAATTTTTATGTGATTAAATTTTTCTTGCTAAAAAAATCATTGCTCTGCCAAAAATAGGGGGATCCGGCATTCCGGGGGTGCCCCCACGCCCCCCAGATCCCACCCTGCCATTTAGTCTAAAACTAAATTAAGAGCGAAGGCCTAATAGACACTTTCTTCTTGGCCAAATTAGCGGCTTTCCTCAAGCTAAATGTTCAGTGTGAGATAGTAAGCCTCAACGTAGGCCTCCTTACCTGTATGTAACATTCTGAAATGCCAGTCAACATTAAAAATCAATCTTCATTCTCAGAGAGGTACTCACTCATCTATCATCGACATTTCCAATGCCTATTCTTGTACAACACACACTTGAAACATTTGCCACCTTCTACATGTAAGTGTTTGAATAGAAATGATGAAAATGATATTTTGCCAACAACTAATCAGGTGTAGGAACTGTTGGATTCATTTCAAGTGGAATGGTGTATTATGTCAAGTAGGTCATTAGCCAAATGTAGGCATAGAAATTATTCAATGCATGTCCTGTATCATTTTCAATGGTGATAATGCACATGGAACACCTTTCAATAGTTCTGGGAAATGTGTTGAAAACATTCATACATATCCAGTTATTTCTAATCAAGCATAAATTAGTATCAATCAAGTCTGTAAGATGAGAAAGGCGTAGGCCTACATGTATTTACAAAAGTCCATTGAAAGGGAATACCCAAGTATGCCGGTAGTTTTAAAGTTTTCATTATGCATAGTGCTAAATGTATTGTCCAATGTTTTAACTCTTTTTCTGCGCGTGCTTTTAGAAAATCTAGCACTTTAATCTAAACTGAATTATTATCTAATTATATATATATCATAGGCCTTTATGTACATACATTATTCTCTTGACTCGCTGCCTTCAATGCTGGGGGGGGGGGG